>JADMLD010001265.1:0-46946 GCA_017589585.1 Phylloscopus whistleri
GGCGCGGGGCCTCGCCTCTTAATTGCGGAGGAGGGGGAACATGGAAAAGCCTCTGGCTGCTGCTAATGCAGGAGAAGGCGGCTGCTCCGGAGGCGCAGCCTTCTCCAGGGCATCCTCCCAGCGGGGTGGGACCCGACCCGGAGCGCTCATCCTGGGAATGGTGAGGAAGCCGCTGCCGCCTGCTGCTCTGGCCGCTGCCAGGCTGCGTTTGGGGCTGGGAAGGGGGAAAGATCCTTCCTGGAAGCTGGCGAAGGTGGAGGTGGTCCCCGAGGTTGGTGTCTGTTGACATCAGGACCTCGGGGATGCCCGATGGGTGTTGCCAGAGCTGGGTGTGGACACTCACGGGCCCTTTGCGGGCACTCGGTAGCCCTCAGGCTGCTTGTAGGGATGTTGGATGCCCGGGGGCTTTGCCTGCAGCCCAGGGCGCTCCTTCCTCTCTCTCTCTCTGGCTCTGGAGTGGCTTGTGCAGCGGGGTGAGAGTAAAGCGGCGTTTCCTCATCACCCAAGGGCTTTGCTGGGCACGGATGGGCTTGGGGAGGGGGCTGGATGGGAGGAGCCGGGGCTCCGCTAACCTGATTAACCAGGTTCCCAACCAGCCTGGCCGAACCCAAAGCCGGCCGGCTGCCACCTCCTGCCCTCCTCCTCCTGCGGGAACCCCCGCTGCCAGCCCCGGCACCCAGGAGCCGGTGGGAGGTGGGATGCGACCGCGGGCATCGCCCCTCCGGGCACCGGGTAAGTGTCACCCCCTCGGAGCCCCGGCTTTGTCCCTTTTTTCCCCTTCCCAGTGCGCCCCGTGAGTGTCCCCGCTGCCCGGGCAGCTCGGTCCCCGCTCCGGTGACGCCTGCGATGAGTGTCTGGGGCTTTTTGGAGCGTGAACTCGTTCGGGATGCAAATATTTCCTTGGCCTGGTGCTGGCACACGGGGGCTAAGTTGGAGCCCCAGCAGCGAGCGCCGGGAATGCCGCTGGGATGAATTCTCCACCCGAATTCTGGAGCTGAAATCGGCCCTCAGCCATGGATGGGGAGGGGGCTGCTGTGTCCTGCAAGGGGGTGATCCCAGAGGTCAGATCCCAGGGGATCAGATCCCAGAGGATCAGATCCCAGAGGATCAGATCCCAGAGGAAACCCCCTGTGCACAGGGCTGGGTGTCCCCAGCGTGACCCTCCTCTGTCCCTGAGTGCTGTGAGCCACCAGCAGGTGCCCAAACCCCTCAGGGTTTGCCTCAAAACAGATTTCTTGATATTTGGGCAGCCTCAAGGAGAGCTGCAAAGTGAGGTCCAGCTCTACACTCCCCAGCCCTGGGGGGAGTCACAGCTCAGGCTGCACCTGGGAATTGATAAAAACGCAGAATTAAAAGCAGACAGAGCAAATTTTCACTTCCCCCTTGCCGGCTGCTGCCAACTCACCTCAGGGCTTCTTGGAAATGCAGAGGTCAGGCAGGGGGAGCAGAGGCTTTCCTTGGCTCTCTGTGTGGCCCAGAGCTTCAAGAGCCCAAATGAGTCACTGACCCTCATCCCAATAACTTTTCCCAGCAGCTTTGGGAGGAGGGGGTGAAGATTTCCCAATAAAGGGACTTTTTTTTTTTTTTGCAGAAAATTTTTCAGCATCTTGAAAAAAATGATATCCCAGAGTGGGAATAACCCATCTAAAAAGCTCTTGGGACATCAGGGGAGGATCAGGGATGCCCAAGAGGAGCAGGATGATGTGAATTCCAGCGGTGCATCCCGCCTCAGCCCGAGGGAGGCAGCCCTGGGGGCGTCCCTCTGTTTCCCGTGTGGGCTCGGGCTTTTCTCTGCAAGAACCCGCTTCAAACCCAGCCAGTTCCTCCTGCTCACAACCTCCTCACCCCAAAATATTTCCAGCCCAGACCCCAGGAGCGGAGAAGCTGGGATGGGACCCCTCAGCCTGCGACAGGCTCTGTCTCCACCCTCCCAAAAAGTTCTTCCTGAACTGACCCCCATCGGGCCGGGTTGAGTCACGGAGGTGCCGTGACATCACCGGTGGTTTTGCGAGCGAGCAGCGCATTTCCTGCGTGCCTGGGCTCCTGTAGCTCCAGACACATGTGGGGAGATGTGAGCTTTTAGCTCCCTGCTCCCCCCCAGGATCGCTCCCCTCAACCCTGACCTCTCCTTCCCAGCGCCAGCGGCGAGGGCCGGCGGCGGAGCTGGAGAGCCGGATCCCGCTGAGAGGATGAAAACATGGGGCTCAAGTTCTCCTGCCTGAAAGGTGAGCTTGGCCTGGGGGGTGGGGGGCTGCTGCTGCTCTCTGGAGGCATCTGAGGGATGGTTGTACACAGAGGGGATTTAGGTGTGGGTGGAGTTTGGGAATGTGGTGGCATTGCTGAAGTCCCACAGGTGACCTGTTGCCCCTTGACCTGTCGCACCTGGATCACCCCAAAGAGGATTTTCCCCAGCTGAGTTTTCCCAGCCCTGTGCTTGTCCTGCACCCTTGGGTTAAGGGCAGCCCTCAAGAACTCAGGTGGCTTTTCTTGGAGGCAGCAAAGGGCTGCTCAGGGACACGTGGATGGCACGCAGGGCTCAGCCCAGAGCCAGGGTCCCAGCTCCCGGCCTCCAGGCTGATCCCAAGCATCCCTCACTGCTCCACTCTCCCCAGGGATACTCCAACCAGGAGCTTCTTTCCCAACTCGAATTTTCTTAATGGATTTAGGCTGGGAATGGCGTCAGGGATGTCTGCACAGGGGCAAAGTGGGAGCTTTTAATGCTGCTGGCCTGGCAGGGCAAAGGCTGGATATGGCATCTCCCATTAGCTCTGCATCCCTCTGACTCCTGGTAATCGTCCTTGGGGTCGTTAGGGACGGGAGTTAATGAGGATCCTTCTCTGGGATGCAGGGCTGCCTCTTCCCTGGCTTTTCCCAAGCCCAAATTCTGTGGGGTTCTGGTTGTGATGGGCACACAGAGTTGGATGCATCACCCAAAAATGAGCTCTGCCCCCTCTCCTCATCAGGGAGGTTGGGAGGGAGTGGTCAGGGGGTTTGGGGTCTCAAAACCCCCTGTCCAACAAGGGATAACTGAAGGAAGGAAGCAAGCAGCCAGGGAATCCCAATCCTGCCCCAAATCCAGGGCATAGCCCCACAATATCCCCCCATGCCTCCAGACCCCTCTGATGAGCTTGGAGTCTGGAATAAAAGAGAAGACCCTCCCCCTTTTGCAGCTCCCTTACATAAGGCAGGGCTTTAGCCTTAATTAAAAAGAGATTAAAAATATCAGTGTCTGTCCCCTCCGGGCGTTTTCCTGCTTGGAAGAGCTGAAACCTCCCTGGATGCCGCCTGTGCCGCACGGGGCTTTTCTCCTGATTAAAAACAAAAAAAAAAGCAGATTAAAGCGATCTGCTCCCCTCAGGGTGCTGGGCAGGTGGTCGGGGTGAGGGGGGGATCCACTCCTAAAAATCCAAGGTGGATCCAGGGGGAGGAGATGTGAGGATGCCGTGGTTTCTCCAGCGCAGAGAAAAAGGATGAAAGTGTCGACACCGAGGAGGGCGGGGAGCTGGGGGGGATGCTGCAGCCCCGGTGCCTGATCTGCTTTTATCTCCCAAATTCCCCCTTGAAGGCTTGAAGATGTGCGTGAGCAGCGGCGGCGACGGGAGCCCGACGGCGTCCTCGGGACAGAAGCGGCTGCACGTGCCCTCCATCATCGTCACCCCGCCCACGCCCACGGGCACCACGCTGTCCCGCGAGGGGCGGCGCGGGGAGGGCCCCGCGCCCTGCAGCCAGTGCTGAGCCAGGGGGACACGGAGGGGACACGGAGGGGACACGGAGGGGACACCCCCCGGGCCGGCAGGAGCTCCGTGGGGATGGAGCCGCAGCCTCCAGGGCGAGGCCGGGCCGGATGCAGCTCGCAGGGACACGCGGGGCACCCACGCGGGTGGGTTCGGACGCCAGGGGTTGGGGTTTGTCCCTTTTCCTGACAGATCCCCCACCCTCCCCAGGGTGAATAAAACCCCTGAGGCTCCGCACCCCCGGTTTGGCTGTGTCAGCACGGGGTGAGGGGTGGGGTTGTCCCCGTGGAGCCGCCCTCGTGCCCGTGGGGGGCCCAAAGTGGGGCTCGCACCTCTCCACCCGGGATTGAAGGATCCGTTTCGGCGAACGGCAGCGGGAGGAGGATGAACTCGGCGGCGTCACCTGCATCCCGCCGGATCGGCCGCATCCCGGGAGGGAGCCGGGGGCGATGCTTCCCGGGGAGCGGCGGCACCCGGAGCCGGCGGGAGAGGCGGGAGTGTGAAAGCAGATGGAAATTTAATTTTTTAATGACAGCAGCAGATGGCAAAAGGCACGCCAGGGGAGGCGCAGCGTGGGGGAGACGTTCCCGGAGCGCCCAGCACGTGCCGGCGGCACCGGGGGCTGCTCCGGGGACGGGGGCTCGGGGACCCTCCTCATGGCAGGGGGGTTTTGGGGGTCCCCAAGGCTTGGCTCCCACCCCAGGGTGGGGGTAACGCTCATCCCAAGGGTCGTGGTTGCTCTGTGGGTGTTCCCGGGGCTGAGCCCCAAGTGGTTTGGGAGAGGGAGTGGGACAGTTGGGTTTGTCTGGTGGGGGGGGTCTATGGGAATTGCAAATGGGATGAAGCCCCTCCAAAATCATCCAGAGGCCACTTGGCTGAGAGGGGTGTGGGGAGGGGATGGATGGATGGATGGATGGATGGAGGGATGGAGGGATGGATGGGTGGAGGGATGGATCAAGGTGTGACTGGATGGATGGAGAGGTGGAAAGGTGGATGAAGACAGGATGGGTGAAGGGATGGCTGGTTGGATGGATGGATGGGTGGACTGAGGGATGGACGGATGGATGACGGATGGATGGACGGATGGATGGAGGATGGATGGGTGAATAGCTGAGTGGGTGGATGTGTGAATGAATGGATGGATGGATGGATGGATGGATGATGATGGATGGATGGATGGATGGATGGATGGATAGGGAACAGAGGAAAGGGATGAGTGGGTGATGGCAGGTTCCTGAGCCTGGATGTCTGCACAGGGGCCACTGAACAGACAGACGGACGCTGCTGCTGGTCCGTGCACAGGAGGGCGGCCGCTGGGGCTTGGGCACAGCCCAGGGACAGCCTCGCACAGCCAGAGTCACCCATCCCGTGTCACCCCTCGCAGCCCCGGGGTCGCGGGGACCCGCGCGCGTTCCCGTGGGGTTCTGCCGCTCCCGGCCGCCAGGGGGCGGCAGCGGCGGGCACCGCCTCTCCCGCGGTGCCCCGGCAACAAGTGCCGAGCGCTGATTGGCCGAGCGCCCGCGGGGAGCGCCGCGATTGGTCCCCGTGCCCCCATCCGGGTCTCCCCCCGCGGGGCCGCGACCGGAGCGCTCCGGACAGCGCAGAACAGCCAATCAGAGAGGCGTGCGCCACGGCAACACTTGGGGACAGCCAATCAACGTGCGCCGCACCGCCCCAGGCCCCGCCTCCTCCCGGAGACCGCGAAAACGAGCCGGGCGGCGGGAGCGGGGAGCGGTGGGCGGGGCCTGGGGGCTGCGCGGCCAATAGGGAGCGAGGGCGCGCGGCGGGCTCGGTCCCGGCCCGGTCCCGGTGCCATCCCAGGGATCCCGGTTCGATCCCGGCCTGATCCTGGTTCGATCCCGGCCTGATCCTGGTTCGATCGCGATCCGATCCCCGTGCGATCCCCGTGCGATCCCGGTCCGATCCCGGTCCGGCTCCTCCCAGGTCCATGGAGCCGGCCGAGGTGGAGTTCCTGGCCGAGAAGGAGCTGGTGACGATCGTGCCCAACTTCAGCCTGGACCGGATTCACCTCATCGGGGTCGGCGGGGCCGGGCCTGGGCTGAGGGGGCTCCGGAGGGGCCGGGAGGGGCCTGGGGCCTTGGGGACACGCTTGGGGTGACCGGGAACAACTCTGGGGGGACTTGTGGGGCAAGGACGGGGGATTATGCCTGGGGAACTGGGTTTAAGGGATTGGGATTGAGGTGCAGGAGTTGGGGCGATCAGGGCGGTTCTGGGGTGTTTGGGAACAGGGGGAGGAGATGGGGTCATGGGGGAGGATCGGGGTGGATTTGGGATGGCAGGGGGATGGAGGGGTTAAGGGATTTGGGAATGTCGGCAGAGGAGGGGCTGGGTTGGAAGAAAAGGCAGTGCAGCCCCCCAGGAGATTTGGGAGGGGCTGTGGTGTTCCCCACATCTCTGGGGGTTTGTGCAGCCCCTGAGGCCTGGCTGGGGGTGTCCGGCTGTCCGGGTGATGCCCAGAGCCTGGGGAGCCTCTGGGAGATGGAATTTGTGGCTGTAAACTCCCGTGAAACACCTTGAGCTAGAAAGTGCACTGGAAATGTTGGTTATTCCTTCTCGAGGGAGATGAGGAAAAGTCTGAGGGCAGGAACTCTGGGAAGCGAGAGGAGGAAATGCAGGATCAAGTGTTTGACTCAGGCTTTTCCAAATCCTCTGGAAACTCTCACCACGTTAGCAGACAAGTTCCGTGCACTCCAAGCCCTGGTTGTTGCCTGCCTCTGATCCTTAATTTGTTTTCCAGGGAGATCTGGGTCCCTTCAATCCTGGTTTGCCAGTGGAGGTGCCTGTGTGGCTGGCCATTAACCTGAAGCAGAGGCAGAAGTGTCGGCTCATTCCCCCAGAATGGATGGATGTTGGTGAGGATGGAGCCTCTGGCTCCAGCTCTGGCCTGCAGTGGGTGCAGTGGAAACATGAAATTAAAAATGAAATAAAAATAATCATTTTTCACCATTAGTGGGGAGCTTAATTCAAAAACACAAAGTGACTGGAAGAGAAGGATCTCGTGTTCCACCACTGGAATTCTTTATTTACTCTGAGGGTGGTGAGGCTTGTTCAGAGAAAGCTTTAGGGACTTTGGGTCACAGAATCCCAGAATTTTTTAGGTTGGAAAAGACCTCCAACCTCCTCAAGTCCAACTTGTGCCTACCTTGTCACCAGCCCAGAGCCCTGAGTGCCACATCCAGCCATGGCTTGGACACCTGCAGGACTCCAAACCTCCCTGGGCAGCTCCTTCCATTGTTTAACCACCCTTTCAGTCCAGGAATTCCTTCTGCTGTCCAACCTCAACCTCCCCTGGCAAAACCTGTTTCCTCTCATCCTGTCCCTGATTCCCTGGGGAAAATCTCTGAGCAGGGAGACCTTGGATGCCTCCCTGTCCCCTGTGTGCCTCCTCACAGGAGCCTTTTCCTGCCCTGACACGGCAGGACACTGAGCTGACCCTACAGAAAAAATGTGGGAGGGGGGGAAAAAAACCCCACACCTGAATGCCTGGCAAAACCTGAGCATCCCTGCTTGTGTTTTAGGGAAACTGGAGGAAATCCGGGACCAGGAGAGGAAAGAGGAGACCTTCACTCCAATGCCCAGCCCCTACTACATGGAGCTCACCAAGCTGCTGCTGAACTAGTGAGTAGGAGCTGAGCTGGGCCCGTTTTCCACCCCGCTTGCTGCGAGCACGGAGGATTTTTCAAGCTTTGCTTGGCAGCAGCCCCGCAGGGCAGTGGGGAGAAGGGAGAGTTGAGGGAGGTTTTTTTCTCCCTCAGCCTGCCAAGATTTCACGGCAGCACTTTCCCCTGGTGCTGGCTCTGCCTCTCAGGAGCTGGGGGATGGCTCCTTCCCCGGCCTGGTAATCGGGGCTGTGCTGCTTTGCTGAGCAGTGCAGGCCTGCAGGAGCTGCAGCACGTTCTGCAATCTGTTCAGCAGCCTCCAGGCTCCTTCCTTGGCTCTCCTTCAGGAGGAAAGCTCCTCTTCCCTCAGCCTGGGAAGCAGGAGGCCGGGGATATTCCGAGCCTGAGCTGCTCCTGCCTGCCTGCCTGCTGAGGCATTTCACTTGTAAAATGTGCTGGCTGGTGTTGGTCTCAGCCAGGGCTCTGCTGGCTTTTGGAGCCCTGGATTAGGCAGGGGTGGGCCTTCCAGCTCTGGCTTTTCCTCTGGAGGGGAGGCTCCTGGCGTGCTGCTCCTTCCCCAGCAGCCCTGACAGCTCTGTCCCTGAGCACTGATCCCTCTCCCCAGCTCCTGAGCAGCCTCAGTGGGGTGATGTGGCACATCCCATCCAGCCCCTCCAGCTCAGCCCTCCCTGATGGAGCCCTGGGAGCCCCGAGCTGGGGGTCTCATCCTGCCTGAGCCCTTGGATTCCCCAGCTGGCTGTGACTTTGGCCCAGGTTTGGGGCCCTCTGTGCACCTCGTACCAGCTGGGCAATTAAAGAGCAGAAGGATTCTGGTGACAGCCAGCTGCTGCATTGGAGCTGAGCGTTGCTGGGGAGAGAAACCGTCCCAGAAATCCCAGCAGGACGAGGAGAGCAGAGAGGGTTTTCATGTGGGGTTGCAGGTTTTTAGCAAACCGTCCCACGAGCACCTCGGGGTGGGTGAGATGGTTGTTGTGTTCCTCTGGGGAATGGTTTTTCCCCCCAGAACCCCCTGTGCCCATGGAGTTTGACCCTTCCTTCCCATCCTGACCCTGCTGGCTCAGGCCCAGCTCTCTCTCCTGAGCAGAGACCAGATCAAGTCCTGTTCTTGCTTGTTCTCTCTTCTGCCCTGGAACCCTTTGAGAATAAAGCCTGGGCTGATCAGGGGGTGAGAGCCTCTTTGGGAATCTTTTACCCTGAGATATTCCTCCAAAGCCCCTCAGGGAAACTGAGCTGGCACAGGAGCCCAGGAGGGCGGGCGGGGGAAGCATTTCAGATGTCACTTGGTGACAACAACAGCACCTCAGTGACATCCCCACACCCCCCCAGAGCCTGCTGTGACCCTGCCCTTCCTCTCCCTGTCCCAGTGCCTCTGACAACATCCCCAGGGCCGACGAGATCCGGACGCTGGTGAAGGACACGTGGGACACGCGCGTGGCCAAGCTGCGCCTCTCCGCCGACAGCTTCGTGCGCCAGCAGGAGGTGCACGCCAAGGTGGGCCAGGGCATCATCCCAGCAGGGATCTGGCTGCCCCTGGGGGCTGGGGGATGAGGGGTGAGCTGCTGGGGAAAGGCTGGCTGGGGGCATGCTTGTCCTGGCTTGTGGGTGCCTCGCTGGGGAGCTGGAGTGGTGAGTTGGACCCTCAGCTCCCTGTGCCCTGTGGGAGGCAGAGGAGTCATGGGTGGTGTGGGTTGGCTCTTAAAGATCTCATGCACCCCCTTCCACGTGTTCCACTAGAGCAGGCAGCTCCAAACCCCATCCAGCTTGTCCTTGAGCACTTCCAGGAATGGGGAATGCTGTTGGAATGGTGCTTGGGGTGCTGCTCTTGACCAGGGCTGGCAGCTGGGTCACCAAAGGGAACTGTGTGCTGTGAACTGTTCCCCCAGTGCCTTGCCTTCCCAGCTCCTGTCATTTCCCCTTTTTAGCTGGATAACTTAACCCTGATGGAGATCAACACCACCGGGGCTTTCCTCACCCAAGCTCTGGATCACATGTACAAGCTCCGCACCAACCTCCAGCCTGGCGAGGGCTCCCACTCCCAGGATTTCTGACAGGGAAGGAGCTGCCTCACCTTGGCCACCTCCCACCTCCCCGCAGGGACCTCCCAGCCCTCAAACCTCCCCTCGGGGCCGGGTGGGAATGGCTCCGGAGCTGCGGGAGCATCCCCGGCGCCGCCGCGGTGACTGGCTGGGCGGATCTCTCGGGTTGTACTTCAGCGAGGGAACTTCTGAGGGCAGCACAGGCCCACACGCTGCCTTGAAAGCCGTAAATTTCCAGGCGGTGCTTCCGCGGATTTTCTTAGAGCCTTGGAAAAAAAAAAAAAAAAAGAGAGAGAGAAAGAGAAAAAAAAAAAAAAAAAAAAGGAAGATGTGCTGGCAATGAGGTGTCTGCTGGGGAGATCAGCTGGGAAGCAGATCCATCTGCTCTTTGGAGAAGGACAAAAGAAAATGGTTTTCCCTCTCAGGCTGTGGGGAAATGCCAGGATATCGTCCATCTTTATTTTTGTAATATTCGGGGGTTTGATCTGAAACTGTCTGTAAAAAAAATAACGATAATAATAATAATAAAAAAATAATAATGGCAGCTGAAGGACGGCACGGAATGAATCCTGGGCTGTGTCACAGACAATGCTGGGAAAAGCCTGCAGCTCTCCTTTGGCTCCAGCCCTGCTTCCCTGCGGCAGGGAACAGGAAAGGGCAGGATCAGGGCAGGATCTGAGCAGGATCCAGGTGGAATCCAGGGTAGGATAAAGGTAGGATCCAGGGCAGGATCTGGGCAGGATCCAGGCAGGATCCAAGCAGACTCTGGCAGGATCCAGGTGGGCTTTGGTAGGATCCAGGGCAGGATCCAGGCAGACTCTGGCAGGATCCAGGGCAGGATCCAGGCAGGATCTGGGCAGGATCCAGGGCAGGGTCTGGGCAGGATCCAAGCAGGATCCAGGCAGGATCTGGGCAGGATCCGGGCAGAATCCAGGGCAGGGTCTGGGCAGGATCCAAGCAGGATCCAGGCAGGATCCAGGCAGGATCTGGGCAGGATCCAGGGCAGAATCCATGGCAGGATCCAGGCAGGATCCATGCAGACTCTGGCAGGATCCAGGGCAGGATCAACATAGGATTCAGGCAGGATCTGGCAGGATCCAAGCAGGATCCAGGCAGAATCCAGGGCAGGATCCAAGCAGGATCCAGGCAGAATCCAGGGCAGGATCTGGGCAGGATCCAGGCAGGATCCAAGCAGGATCCAAGCAGGATCCAGGCGTGCTGTGGCCAGGGCAGTGCCGATGGCTGCTGTCATTATTCCTGGCGCCCGGGGCTGCCAGCGCTGCCCTTCCCCGAGCATCTGGGCCAGGCTCCCGCTGCCATCTGCGCCCTGCCTGCCTGGGCTGTGCCCCGGAGGGCTGCCACAGCGGGAGGGACAGCAGGAATGCCGGCAGGAGCTGCCGGGAGCGCTCGGGGCAGGGCCGGGGATGCTCGGAGCAGGGCTGCCTTCCCCACGGAGAAAGGATTCCTCGCCGTCGTTGTGGAAGAGTTTATTTTGGGGGGTTATTTTGGGGGGGGGATGTTTTCAGGAATTACAGCAATATATTCATAAATACCTAATTACTACATTCGACAGATAATATATTACATTACAAATAATTCCAACAAAGTACACTTTGAACATGTTTAGGGTTGGGGTTTTTCTCCTTTTTTTGGGGGGGCTTGTTTTGTTTTTTGTTCTCTCTCACAGCATCCAAGCTGTCCCCAGCAGGCTCTGCCTTCCTCTCCTTCCTCCCAGCCCTTCCCGGCTCTGGCAGAGCTGCTCCAGGAATTCTGCACGACCAAAACCCCGGGTCAGGGGGGGAAATTGGTCCAAAAAACCCCTAAATCCAGGCTGGTGAGGAGGGAAAGTCAGCACAGGAGCTGCTACAAAGCGAGGCTGATCCCAGCCAGCCTCCTCAGCACGGCGAGGGATAAATTGCCAACGATTTTGCATCCCCGGCTCCTTCCCCCCCCTCCTCCCTCTGCCACGGCACACAGGAAGGGAAAGGAGCAGAGCAGGGAGTGAATTTTGCCGTGTTAAAATTCCCTTCGAAGCCCGCAGCTGGCAGCGGCGAGGCCAGAGGCTGGCGAGGCAATTGGGGATTTAAAAAAGATTAAACTAATTTCTGTCACAAGGGCATTTTGCTTTTTAATCTCGCCCAGCTTTTTTTTTTTAAATTTTTTTTTTTTTATTTGGTGAAGCCAATGAGAGAGCAGGGAGCAGGGAGGGGCGTCTAGGGGAGTGGGGGGGTTTAATGCTTTTCTTTGCCAGTGCAACGAGGGAATTTAAAGCAGGAAGCAGAGGTCACCTTTTTTCCCGGAGATGTGAGCTGCTCTCGCGGCGAATTAAAAACGATTTCTAATAAATAATTTAAAAATAACAATCAAATAAAAAAAGGCTCCCCCGGGGGAGGGGAGGGGAGGGAGGCAGGGCACACGCTGGGTTTTTAGCAAGTGGCCTAAAGATGGCACCCAGCCTGACCCTGGTGGCACCAGGACATCCCTGCCAGCACGGATTGTCCCCAAAGTGCCACCAGAGACCCCACAGGACCCCTTCTCCCTGCCTTAGAGCCGCTCTGATTGTCTTGGTTTTTTTTTTGGGGGGGGACAAGGACACCCCGGTGCCACCCACCCTTCACCCCTCCACCCTCTCAGCGCAATTTTTGGGATTTTTCCTTTGGCTGGGCAAGGCTCAGACACCACCCGGCACCGTCACACCCACGACGACCCAGCTGGAGCAGAAAAAGCCCCAGAAAGCAAAGAAAAAGGGTAAAAAAATTTTAAAAAAACAAAAAAAACACAGGAAGGTGGAAGGGCTCAGCTTCCCAAGGGATTTGTGGTGGGACAGGACCTGCCCCCAGTGGAAAAGGGGATTTATTTTTTCCTGGGGTTTCAATTCTTTTTCAAACATGTCGATATCTTTTCTGGCCCGACCAGCAGCGGTACAAACACTAAAAGCGAGTTAATCCTTTTGCCAAAAGAAAAAAAAAAAAAAATAAAACAACAAAACAAACTGGAAAGAAAATAAAAACAGGGAGGGAGAAGGAAGTGGGGGGGAAAAAAGGAAAAAAAAAAGCAGAAACATCTTAAAAAAAAAGGCAAGCTTTTATAACAATAATTAAAGCAATAAAAACATACAAAACTTTGTCGTTTTTTAATATATATACACAGTACAAGGCTGAAGCACCTTTTTTTTTTTTTTTTTCTTTCTTCTTTTTGTTGTTTTTTTTTTTTTCCCGCCCGTTCAATCCCGAAGCCGGGGGTGACAAAGTGACCCTGCTGCGCCTGTCCCTGCCCCTTCCCCGCCAACCAGGAACAAAAAGGGACCTTCGACCAGTTTATTGACTTTATTTTTTTTGTTGTTTTTTTTTTGTTGATAGCCAAGTGCATTTCCAGGGGAAACCCCGGGCTGGGGGTGCCGTGCTGGGAGCGGGATCCGGCAGCACCCGGGGCCCCGCCGGGTTTAGTGTTGTCGGTGGAGTCTTTTCTTTGTCTTTTCTTTCCTTTTTTTTTTTTTTTTAAATTCTTTTTTTTTTTTTTTTTAGAAAAAGAACCAAAGAACCAACAACAAAAAAAAAATGAGCGTTATAAAGTGTGGGTGGGTGGAGGAGGAGGGGACAGGAGGGGACATGCCGGGGGCTGCTGGCCGTGGGATGGGCTCCCGGCTCCTCCCAGCTCCCATTTGCTTCATGCATGGCACATTCTCCGTTTATTTATTTCTCTTTTTTATTATTATTTTGTCGTCGTCGTCGTTTTCTTCCTTTTGTTATCAACGATTTTGTTGCCGCGGTTTGGTGGGGTCGTTTTTTTTTTTGTCGTTTTCCTTTTTTTTTTTTTTTTTAATTTTATTTTTTTAGCTTCAAACCTCCCAGTGAAAAATATTAAATATTCAAGGTAATAAAATAGATTATTATTTCTAGACTATATGTTCGGCCTGGCCCAAGGAGCGTCACCTGGGATACCCCTTGAAATAACCCCGAGACCACTGCATTGCAGGCAAGGCAAGGCACTTCCGCAGGTGATCCAGCTCGGCTTGCAGGCGCTCCCGCTCCGACACCATCTTCTGCTTCTGGCTCCTCAGCTCCTGCGGGCAGCCAGGGGGAAGGGGAAGGGTCAGCGGGCACCCCACAGCCCGTGGGGAGGGGGAATGGGGTGGGTGGGGGTGGTGCTGGGGATGGGGGCTGCGGGGATGGGGCTGGGCAGGGATGGGGCTGGGCAGGGTTTGGGATATAGCAGGGAATGGGCAGTGCAGGGAATGGGGCGGTGCTGGGGATGGGGGCTGCGGGGATGGGGCTGGGCAGGGAATGGGGCTGGACAGGGAATGGGGCTGGGAAGGGAATGGGGCTGGGCAGGGAATGGGGGCTGTAGGGAATGGGGGTTGCTGGGATGGGGCAGTGCAGGGATGGGGCACTGCAGGGAATGGGGGCTGCAAGGAATAGGCACTGCAGGGCTTGGGATACAGTAGGGAATGGACAGTGCAGGGTTTGGGATACAGCAAGGAATGGGCAGTGCAGGGTCTGGGATATAGCAGGGAATGGGCAGTGGAGGGGTGGGGCAGTGCAGGGAATGGACACTGCAGGGCATGGGGACTGCAGGGTTTGGGCAGTGCAGGGAGTGGACAGATCAGGGAATGGGCAGTGGACGGTTTGGGATACAGTAGGGAATGGGGCAGTGCAGGGATGGGGCAGTGCAGGGAACGGGCACTGCAGGGAATGGGCACTGTGGAGTTTGGGATACAGCAGGGAATGGACACTACAGGGAATGGACACTGCAAGGAATGGGATCCCCTGTGAGATGCTGAGCTTGCCCAGACACTCTCAGGAGGGATGTGGGTGCCTGGGAAATAGCTGGGCAATAGGGTGGGGGACAAGGAATGGGCACTGCAGGGGACAGGCAGTGCAGGGTTAGGGATACAGCAGGGAATGGGGAACTGCAGGGAATGGGCACTGCACAGGATGGGTGCAATGTATGTAAACAGGTGTGCTGTGGGAGGAGGGGGTGCCTCGAGGTCAGATTCCAGGGAGGCTGGGTACCCAGGGGATGATGTGCCCAGGGGATGAGATACCCAGAGGATGAGTACCCAGGGAAATGGGTGCCTAGGAGACAGGTGCCCAGGGGATGATGTGCCCAGGAAGGCTGGGTGCCCATGGGATGGGTGCCCAGGGGCTGTGTGCCTGCCCCACTCACCGCCATGCTGTGTGACAGCTGCTCAGCTGTCAGGCTCAGGGTGTAGTGCTGGGCCTCCAGCCGCCGGCACTGCGTCTGCAGCACCTGGCGCTCCAGGTTTTGTTCTGCAACATCCAAAGAACAAGGGCTGAGCTCCTCCAGCTCCGTGCACCACCCACTGAGGGTGCCAGCCCTGCTCTAGGCTCTGCCCAAACAGCAGTGATTGCCCCCAGCATCCCAGGGCATCCCCAACCCTGATACTGCCTGTGGAGAACCTCCACGTCAGGCAGCTGTGAACATCTCCATTTTTCATGCACACATCCAGTTTAGCAAAAGCAACAATGCCTGCTGCTTTCACGCTGCTCCTGCACTGCTGGAGACCCCCCAGTGCTTCTTCCCCATCCCATCCCATCCCATCCCAGCAGGAACCACTGACACCTCCCACCGGAAACCAAAGCACAAATCAGCATTTCACCCTCCCTGCCCAACGCCCCGCAGCCCCTCCTCACCTTCTATATGTTCCTGGTAAGCTTCAAAAATTGCCTCGATCCCTTGCCACTTGGGCCTGGGGTAATCTTCCTCCTCTTCCTCCTCTTCCTCCTCCTCCTCCTCCTCGTCCTCCTCGGAGGCGGAGTCCCGGGGCAGGGCGGGCAGTGGCCGCAGGAGGGGCCCCTCGGCCGTGCCGTTGTGCGGGGGCCCGGCCAGGCGGGAGGAGGCCTGCAGCTCCGGGATGTTGTAGTGGATGGAGGTGTCCAGTTTGTGGTTCTGCTCCGCCGTCCCCCCTGTGGGCAGCCGCAGTCAGAGCCCCTGCCCACTCTCCCCACTCGAGGCCCCTCTCAATTCCACCCTTCCCTGATTTTCTGGGGGGGCTCGCAGCACCTTCTGTGGGTTTTTATCGCTCCTTGTGTGCTGGAGTGGTTTTATTTATTTCAGTCGCTCAGCTGAGTGAGTTTGGAGGCTCTGGAGCTGTATTATCCCTGATTTTGAGCTCCAGCAAGGAGCTCATGGGATGCCCCAAGCAAGGGGGTTGCCAGTGCCAAACCCTGGTGGGGAACAAGGGGGTGATATCCCAGTACCCAAGCAGCTTCCTGCCTGACTGCTCATTTTCATGGACAGCAGGGAGAATTTCTTGATTGGCAGGGTTGTTTAACACTGGAAGGAGCTGCCCTGAGAGGTGGTGGAGTCCCTGGAGGGGCTCAAGAAAGGCTCAGTGTGGCACTGAGTGCAGAATCTTACTCTCCTGGATTCTTAAGTACTTTGGATTTGTAAGTCAGGCCTGTAAGGAAGTTACTGTTGTGTGGTGTAGTAAATCCTATATGAATCCCTTGCTAAATCTCTTAAGTTATCAATTAAGTTTAAATGCTGTTGAGTTTAAGTGCTGTTAAGTTTAAGTTACGTGCTGTTGGGCCTTTAAACACAACCTGTTGATTTAGGCTCAGTTCAGCACAGGGGTCTAACTCTGAACCTGTGGCTCAACACGAGGGTCTCCCATATTCCTTTTTGTCCTTACCCTTTCCTACTCTCCTGTTTCCCCCTTCCTCCAGCCTCCACACAGATTATCTGGGGTTTATTTATTGACTTTGGACTTTCGTTTGCTTCTCCTCAGAGTGCTTCAACCATCCAATAAACAGAAGAGTGAACTTTGCCAACGAACCTCGCTGTGATGCTGCTTTTACACCAAACCTGGTTTTGCTGAGACTTTTGCTGGTGATTCTCTAGGTGACTCTAAAACAGCAATTCCCAAGCACCTCCCGTTACCTTTGTGCTTCTGCAGCGCCTTCTGCGTGGACTGCAGCACCGACTCGTGGAACTGGTGGGCAAACTCCTCGGCAATGAAGGGCTCCCAGGGCTTGCTCTTGCCGTTCATGCTGTGGGACAGCGGCACCGGGATGTCCTTGGGGAGGGGGCCCCTGACGTAGCTGAGGATGCTCAGAGCCTTCTTCCCGGGGTGCCCGTCGCTCAGCCGGGGCTTCTCCGCCGCCGTGCCCGACTCCTTGGGCCTCCCAGGTGCCTCCTGGGGTCTCAGCTGGTCCAACCTGGAGGTTTCTGCCGCTTTGGGCACCTCCGGCACGGAGACGGCGATGCCCACGGGTTTATCCAGGTCCAGCAGCAGCGGCGGCACTGGAGGCTCTTTGGGAAGAGGAGGAGCAGTCGGCCGCAGCCAGGACTGTGTGCTCTCCCCTCAAGGCAAAGCTGTGTCCCACCAACCCAACACCCAGGGAAAGCTTTGGGGCGCTTACCAGTGCTGGGGGCACCGGGGCTGTCCCGCGGGGAGCTCTTCACCACCGCGGCGGCCGGCGTGGTCTTCTGCTTCATGGCCTGGAGCATCTCCACCAGCTTCTCCTTGTCTGCGGCATGGGAAGCTGAGCTTTAGTGTAGCCTCTGCTCAGCAGAGCGAGCTCAGGGCCCCAGGCTGGCCCCCCACCTCGGCACCCCCCAGACCCGAGCCATGGGCTGTTACCTTTCCTCTTCTCGGCGCTGATGTGCGTGAGGTTGAAGATGGTGAGGAAGCGCTTCTTCTCCTCGAAGTTGGGGCTGTTGTTCATCTCGTCGGGGCTGTAGCGGGTGGAGAGCGGGAGGCGCGGGGAGGGCGTGCGGCGCTTGCTCTGCACCGTGGGCGGAGAGGGGCTCCGCTCCCGCAGCATCCGCCGGCGCTTGCGCCGCTTCTGGCTCAGCAGTTCCTCCTTCTGCTGCTGCGTGGTGAGGCCGAAGAGCTGCAGGAACTCCAGCTTCTGGGGCAGCCAGGGGGAGAGCAGAGCAGGGTCATCCTCCTGGTCCTCGTCGTCACCCCCATTCTCACCCGCATGCCCGTTGTCATCCTCATTTTCATTCCTATCCCCATCCTCGTGCCCACCCTCATCCCTGTTGCAACCCCCACATCCATTCCCATCCCCATTTGCAGCCATGGTTCGTGCTGTGATGTTTGGGTTCTCCGAAACTTTTTCCCAGGCACTGTTCTGCCAACAAGAGACACGTTTTTCTAACTGTACCTGTGTTTACATTCCTTTCCCTAGGAGGGACCTTCTCCTGATGTCCCTCTGACTTGACCAATGTAGTTGAAGAAGTTTGCCTTTCTCCCACCCCTTGGGTGGTTCTTTGCAAAATAGCATAAAGGGAAGAAATTCCCAGGGTAATAAACAAATTTGGAGTCATTCTCAGCCTTCTGAAGTCGGAGTCCGTGTCATTGTAAGCTTGAACAGCATCACCCATTCCTCTCATCCTCATTTTCATTCCTGTTCCCATCCTCATCCTCATCCTCATCCTCATCCCACCTCCATTCCTGTTCCAATGCCCACCCTTACCACCATCCCCATTTCCATCCTCATCCTCATCACTCCCATCTCTAACCCCCTGGTGTCTCTGCAGACATGTGGGGATGGTGGCTCTATTGGGCACTGGGAACTGGTGTAAAGGAGGGGCTGCTCCCCCAGGGGACAGGGAGGGGACAGGGAGGGGACAGGGGGTGCCACCAGTACCTCAGAGGACGTGTCCAGCTTCAGCGGGGGCTGCTCAGCCACGCAGCGGAGATGGGCCCGCACCTCCTCCTCGTCGCTGTCGTCACAGGAGTCATCCAGGTCGTAGTAGTACCCTGGGGATGGGGAGAGGCTGGCATGAGGCTGGGGACACCTCGGGCACCTGCTGGGACCCCAGGGAACCTTCTGGGACACCCTGGGGGTGGGGGTGCAGCAGGGCAGGATGTCAGAAGGGAGAGATGTGGGTCCAATGTGGGGCCCAGCAGGGTGGGGGGAGTCCTGTCCCTTCTCCAACAGCTGTGGGACCTTGGAGGGCATCGCCCATCCCTGTGGATCTTCTCAGCACCGCTGTGGGACGGGGGGCAGGGGGTCAATGGGGCACAGGCCGGGGTGGACCCACCCCACTGGAGCAGGGGACAGCAATTCCAGCCCCTCCCAGCTCTCCGCCTCCTCCTCACCGCTGTTCTCATCCCCACTCCAGCAGCCCCATCAATATTTCAAACCCTCTTATTAGCCTCCAGCTCATCATTTATTCATCGGGCACGTCTGGAGCGCAGGGTTTACCGAAGCGCCGGGATGCGGGAACGTCGGCATCCCCGGGAGACCCCCCGGCCAGGTCCCGGTGCCAGGGTGGGGGAAACCCCCGGTGCCTCGGTGGCTCCTGGGTGGTGCCTCCTCCTCACCTTTCTCGCGGGCCTCCCGCCGCCGGCGCTCCTCCAGGTCCAGCTTGCTGACCAGCCTGCGGTGCTGCTGCACGAACTCGTCGTAGATGTACATGGGGTCCTGGGCGCGGGGCTGCGGGGGCCGGTAGGGCGAGCTGGGCTTGGTGGCCTCGGGGAAAGGGGTGGCCGGGGCTCTCTGCTGGCTCAGGATGCTCTGAGTGGATTTCTCCAGCTCAGCTAGGAAGGGGGTGTGGGTGAAGGCTCCGTGCTCCGGGGCGCCGGGCTCCCGTCCCGGGGGGTATTTCTCCAGAGCGTCCCTCTTCCTCGGCCCCTCCTCCAGCTTCTCCGGGCAGAAGACTCTCTCCACCTTCACCAGAGGGATGCCCTGGCGGCCGGGCTCGAAGGGCGCTGGGTGGCTGTGGAGGGCGTGGGGCTCGGGGAGGCGCCGGGGAGGGTCCGGGGGGCTCTCCATCAGCGAGACGGGGTTCCAGAGGGACGTGGTGACGGGGTGGTGCTGGGGTTTGGGGGAGATGAGGGGTGGGGGCCCACCAAAGTGCTGCCCTGCCTCGCGGCTGCTCGGCTCGTGGCGGCTGGATCCCAACCTGTGGGGAGAGGAGAGCACCGGAGAGGTGAGGAGCTGGCACTGCCACCGGAGAGCTGGCAGAGCTCCAGCCCCGGGGCATTTTGGGGAGAAACGCGCCCGTTAGGAACACCCCGAGGGGTTTGCATACACTTGTCCCCTCCACGCCACAAACCTGAGGGATGGGGGCAGAGTTAAGGCTGTGAGTGGGCACATTGAGCACAGATGTGGCTGCATCCCACGAGCACCAGCCTGGAGACCCCAGCCCTGACCCCTGCGTGGGGACAAGCCAGCCACCACCAGTCCTGGCAGAACCCAGTGGCGAGGGCATCACCCCAGAGCAGCCCTCCTCCGACAGCCGGAGCCGGAGCCAGCCCGTTTGCAGGATAAATATTTCATGTGCCCAAGCTGTGCATTTAACA
The DNA here is from genome assembly GCA_017589585.1 of Phylloscopus whistleri. Classification (NCBI taxonomy): domain Eukaryota; kingdom Metazoa; phylum Chordata; class Aves; order Passeriformes; family Phylloscopidae; genus Phylloscopus; species Phylloscopus whistleri. The sequence goes on from JADMLD010001265.1 coordinate 19,694, forward strand.
CTTTTCCGCTCCAGCGCCCCGGAGCTCGGCGCACGGAGCAGCGGGTTCAGCTCGGCGCCGCCATCCAGCCCCCGCCGGCGGGGAGCACCGCCTGCCCGCCCCGCATCCATCCCTCTCCTGCCCTGCTGGAGGCAGGAAAAGGAAGGGGATGGAATATCCCCCCTGGCTGCAGGTGTTTCGGGGTGACCTTGCTGCCTCCTCTCCGCTCCGGGGTGGGAGGAGCGGACGGGGAAGGCGAGCCTGCGGCGGGCGCTCGCCTTTGTGCCGCCCCGTGATCCGCTCCTTATTATCCTCGATGAGCCGCGCTAATCCCCTGGATACCCAAAAATAACAAAGGGAGCAGGCGGCAGAGCTGGCTGGATGAGCCCCGCGCCGCTTAAGCGCTCAGCCACGGGGGCCAGCGAGGCCCTGTCAATCACTCCGGGGGTGTGGGCACGCTCTGCTGCCCCCCAAACCCGCCCGGGCTCAGCGCAGGTGCCCCCCAAACGAGGCTGCCCGGGAGAGGGGGGAGCTGCAATTAGCAGTGCTGGTGGCTGGGCAGCACCTGGCCGCTCGCCGCTGGCCCCCGGCCACCTCCCGGGCTCGGCGCCTGCCGCCGCGCAGATGTCGGGCACCAGGAGCGGCTGGCACTGCCAGCACAGCCGGCCTGGCTGGCACCGTGTGGCAGGAACCCTCTGGCACCGGCCAGGCACCGTGGATTTGGCTCATGGGATGTGTGAGGGGCAGGGCTGTGGGGTGGTGGATGCCTGATGGGGGGCAGAGCTGGGTAATGGGGTGGGCACAGCCAGAGGTCGGGGGGGAAATCCTGTAAGTCATCATATCATGGCATCATGGAACGGTGTGGGGTGAAGGGACCCTAAAGATCATCCTGTTCCACCCCCTGCCATGGGCAGGGACACCTTCCACTAGACCAGACTGCTCAAAGCACCATCCAGCCTGGCCTTGGACACTTCCAGGGGCAGCCACAGCTTCTCTGGGCAGCCTGTGCCAGGGCCTCAGCATCCTCACAGGAAAAAATGCCTTCCCAATATCCCATATAACCCTGCCCTCTTTCTATATAAAGACATTCCCCCTGCCCTATCACTCCTTTCCCTCGTCCAAAGTCCCTCTCCAGCTTAAGACACAGATATCCCAGCAAGGACAGCTGCGCCAGGGGAAAACACAGCTCAGTTTTGGGGGGAAAGCTCCGTCCCTACCTGGGGTGCTCGGGCCGGTGCTCGGGCTCAGCTTGGCTCGGGGCACGCCCTATGTCCAGGTGCTGCTCCAGCACCTGCTGCCGGAACTCCGAGACCTGGGACTGCCGATCCTCCTTCTCCTGGCGCAGCCGGCGCTGCCGGGCCAGCCACTTCTCCTCCTCGTTGGTGCGGTGGATGAGCAGCGCCGTGGCCGCGCTGCTGCCGGGCAGCGGGAACACGCTGTGGTTGGGGATCAGGCTGGGCACGGGGTGGTGGGAGCCCGCTGGTGGGTGCAGGGGGTGCTGGATGGGCTTGGGCGTGGGCAGCACCGAGTCCTTGAGCTTGTCTGCGGTGGAAAAGGGGTGACGGAGGGTCAGGGTGTGGAAGAGGCAGGGGGGTGGATTTTGGGGTGAGCGTCCCCCCGTGGGCGGGAGGGACCCGGAGCTTTGGGGCAGCCACCGGTCAGAGCTCTCAGCACAGGGAGCTGCCCGCTGTGCCAGCCCAGCTGCCCGGCACGCACCGGGCATGGCGCCAGCCCGGCCCCAGTCAGATGGCACAGGCACCGCGCCGCTGCTCCGAGCTGCCGCAGCTGGGCTCCTGGCAAAGCAAGCTGGCAGCCAGGACAGCCCATCCCCGTCCCCAGCCGCCTCCCGGGGCCACCCACCCCCTCGGCTTTGCCATCTGGAGGGGAGAGGGGACCAGGGCGCGACGCTCTGGCAGGCGGGCGTTACCTGCTCTGCTGGGTGCCAGCGGCTCCACCGGCTTGCCCCGCTCCTCGGCCGGGTGCCCCCGCAGCCCGTGCAGCTCCGCCACGGGGAGGAAGGGCCCCTCCATGGCTTTCACCATGCTCAGCTCCTTCTCCCGGGCGCGCTCCCGCTGCCTCTCCAGCTCCCGCTCCCGCTCCTTCTCCCGCTCCCGCTCCAGCTCCTTCTCGCGCTCCCGCTCCCGCTCCCGCTCCTTCTCCCGCTCCCGGTCGGCTTCTCGCTCCCGCTCCTTCTCCCGCTCCCGTTCCCGCTCCCTCTGCCGCAGCTCCTCGTCCATTTGCAGCCTGCAAGAGAAAAACCAGAAAGAAAAGCACCAACCCCAAACGTCTCCCCCTTGGAGCGCCCCTAAAATCAACCCTGGGTGCCTGCCTGCACCTGCCTGGAATATCCCCTTGAACCTCCAGAGCACCTCCAAGCAATTCCTGGGCACCTGGCAGCATCCTCTGCAGCACTCCCGAATCCCCAGTCAGCCTCAGCATTCCTAGAGCATCCCCAAATCACCCCTGGGCCTCTGTCAGCATCCTCTGGAGCGCCCCATCCATCCCTCCCAACCCTCCCGTACCTCTCGGCGGCGAGGCTGGAGATGCGCTCGGACTGCAGGGCGGACAGGGAGGAGTGGGAGAGCTCGGGGGGGTACCGGACCCCCGAGAGGTGCAGGTGCATGGCCGAGGGGTGCAGGGGGGGCAGCGAGCCCGGCGCTGGCAGCGGGTAGAAGGGGGACCTCAGCGCCGACAGGCAGTACGACTCATCCATCCTGGGGAGACAGCCACGCTCAGACGGGCAAGGAAACCCCCCAGCTCCCCTCCCAGGAGCCAGCTGGGGGCTGCCTTCCATGGGAGAAAGGGATGGGGAGCCCCAAAACGCCCTCGGCGGATCACGCTCCCGCCTCCCAGCACCCCAAAGCTCATCCAGTGGCGTCTCCCCGGGATGCCCCGGCTGGGAGGTGCCCACCTGAAGGCAGGATGAGGGAAGGGGTGGTGTGTCAGGTAGCTGGGGTGGTAGTAGGCGGCGGCGGTGGCCGGGTCGAGGCCGAGGGGCGGCAGGGAGGACATGCGGAGATCCTCGGCCGTGTGGTAGGGACGGAAGCTCCGCAGGTAATCCTCGGTCACGGCGCTGGGAGGCACCACGTGGTGCACCGGCCGCTGCAGGCTGGGGGGGGGGCAAGGAGATGGTCACCACCCCTCCCTGTCCCCCCGGGGAGATGTCACCTCCCCCAGGTGCGAGCAGAGCCCACAGGGGGACACCCACATCCCGCACCCGATTCCGAACAGACTCACTTGAGAGGCGGGAAGCGGGAGTCCTGCACCACGGAGCTGGGGGGCAGCCCGAAGGAGTAGGGTGCTGCCAGGAGGTGGGAGGGCACGGTGGGAGCCCCAGCTTTCTCCTGCGTCAGCGGGGGCTCCGAGATCAGGCGCTCGCGGCCGGCGCTGCTGCTGCTGCCCCGCGACCCTGCTTCCTGCTGGGGGGCAAAGGGGCAGCAATCAGGGGATGGGGAATCCCTGCTGTGTCCCCCCACATCAAGACCCTCAGGAGGTCCCCGAGATGCCCCAGTACCCAGAGAAGGATTCAGGCACCACGGCACCTCCTGCATCCAGGCTTTGGAAGGGCAGCTGGAGGGGTGGGAGGGTCTGGGAGGCCACACCGGGGGGGCCCCAGTGGGAAAGGAGGTGCTGAAGCCGGGGCAGAGCCGAGGGCAAGACACCCATTACCTGCCTGCAGATTTATGGCTGCTTTGTTCTCCTGAGCTATTAATCACCCGGGGAGGAGTGACACGGCCGGGGGGGGAAATCCAGCCGGCCTTTGATAAGGGCCATAACCCCGGGGTCAGCCCACGGCCCCCCCCCGCAGCAGCACCCTCCCACGGGGCCTCAGCCGCTTTCCATCAGCCTCCAACCCCTGGTGTCAGGATGAAGGTCACTCCTCCCAGCTGGGGAGGGACCCCTGGCAAGAGGGAACAACTTGGGGTGACAACAGACCCCACAGGATCAGACAATCAGTGGGGTGACCCCCCCCCCCAGCAAGGCAAGGTGTGGTTTAAAAATTATTTTTCACTGCACCCCCTCCATTTAGCAGCCGAGGAGGAGGAGGATGGCGGCACCTACAGCATCCCTCACCCCGTGCATCCCTCCCCACCCTGCTCCCCAGCCCCTCCAGCGCAGGGCCAGCCCCAAGGTCACCACAAAGGGTGCGGTGTCCCCCCCCCAGCCCCTGCAGGGAGCTCATTGTGCGTGCCAGGCTCTGCTCTAATTACCTCCCGTCCCTGGCGCCACGCTGCGAGCGCGGCCCCGCCAGACAATCACCGCACGCTGCGTTAACCCCCGCACCGGGATGGGGGGACACGGGGGTGACAGCGGGCTGGGGAGCACCCGGACACCCCACGCACCCCTCTCCGAGCTCCCGGGGATCACGGCTCCGTTCCTTTCCCCACCCCGCCCCCGGCGTTTCTCATCCCCTACCCTCGCCTCTCTCTCCGCTTTGTGGTTTAATTAGTCTTTCCAAGTGGCATAATCCCCCCGGGAATCTGCTTGTAGCATGCGGAGGAGAGGAGAACCACTAACGATGCTTCTTAATTAGCTGCTCTCCCCCCCCCCCCCCCCCCCCCCCCCACTCCTCCTCCTCCTCCTCCTTCCTCGGAGCGCTCCCCTCCGGATGGCAGCCCGGGGATGATGGCATCAGGGGGACCATGGCAGCAGCCCCGGTGACAACGCCAGCCCGGGGACACAGCGGGGAGGGGAAGGCACCAAATTCGGGCAGCCCAGCCAATCTCTCGGCTCCCACAGCCTCCGCCCTTCCAGGACACGGCCGTACCTGTCTGCCCTCGCTCCTCCAGACCCCGTTGACCGTCTTGGTGGGGGCGATGGTGACGACGGGCGGCGTGCTGGGCACGCTGTGCCCCCCCGGGGGCACGATGATGGGGCCCATGGGGCCGCGCTTGGGCGTGCTGGCCGGGGAGCTGTGGTTGGTGGCCGGCGAGGACACCGGGGACGACTCGCTGCTCAGTGAGGACCCTGATCGATCAGAGATTGAAGAAAATTAGGGAAACAGCGGTGATCTGGATGAAAGCACCCTCCCTGAAGGAGCTGGGGGCATTCCTGACAGGATGCAGGGAGCAGGGGTGGGGCGCTGGGGTGCGCTCAGGGTGTCCAGCATCCTGCCAGGCTCCCAAACTGCAGCCCCATCCTCCCATCCAGGCAGCTCCCAGTGGTGCTAAAGGCTCCACCCAGCACGGTGGGATGGGGCAGCCTCTTGCTCCCACCTAACAGGGCCTGCCAAAGCCCCCAGGCACAAGTGACACCGATGTGAGGCCACATCTTCCCAAGGCAAACCCAGAGACTCCTTACTCCAGCTGCAGAAGCTGTCACGGACAAGCCAGGGCCTCTGGAGACACTGGGATGAAGGAGTGACTCCCTGAAACCCTTGGGCAAGGCTTTGGTTCCATTTGCATAATACATCTGTACTTTAACTTATCCCCACCCCAGGGATGCTGGCCATATTTCCAAAGGAAAAATAAAAATGGAGCGAAAAGCGGAGAAGAGGAAAAGCAGAGAAATACAAATTCCACATTCACCGGGGCACGGGGAGCCCTGCTGTCTGCTCCACAGAACACTTCCCATTCCTCAAACCCAGCTGGGCAGCCTGGGGGGGCTCCAAACCCCCAGACTGTGCTCCCTCCATCCCAGGGTCTGGCTCAGAGGGAGATTCCAACGCGCCAGCAGGGATCAGCTGCTGGGGAGCGAGCAATGGGCACAGGGTGAGGTGACAGCGATGCTCCCAGGCAGTGAGCAGGGCACAGAGAGAGGCCTTGGCTGCCCTGAGCATGCAGGGCAGCTGCAGGTGAGTCTCCTCACCTTCCTAGCATGCAAGGTCACCCCCCTGAGTGTGCCAGCCAGCTCCTGCCCTGTGGGCACAGCCAGCTCTCCCAGAGCGTGCCAGCAGCTCCCCACCCACCTCCATCCCCTCTCCACACAACAGCAGGAGGGAGGCAGCAGGCTGGGACTGCCAGGGGAAGCAGGAGCATCCCCGGGCAGCAGGGGGGGATGCTGGGAGGGAAGGATGCTCCAGAAGGACGCTCGGTGGGAAGGATGCTCCGAGGGGCAGAGGCCGAGCGGAGCATCCCGCCGCCGGCCCGCCCTCCCCGATTCATTATCCCCGAGCCGCTCCGAATCGCTTTCATTTGAAGAGCAGCGAGGCTGGGGGAAGGAGAAAGGCTGTCCCCGACAAAGGAGGCCGATTTGACACCCACTGAAGTCTATCTTGTCAGCGCAAGGCCAACAACAATTAGCAGCCTAATCCCCTCTGAGCTGGGAAGCCATTACTCACCACGCGATAGCGTTAACAATCAATACCATCACAATGAGCCCGGCAATTAATGAAGCTAAAGTCTTACTTCAGAACCTTAATTCTCGCTGTGTGGCTTTAAACGGGAGGGTTTGTGATCGTTATAATTAACTGGTGGTATTCAGCCAGGAGTTAGTCAATGAAACTAATCTGGATTGGAGATGACAAGAGGCACAGTGTGATGGTGTCACCTTTGTTTTCTGACCTCCCGCTTCCCACTCGGCGATAGCAGATTAGCAGCCCGGGCTGACAGGCAAATGTAATTAACAGCTGAGACCCTGACTGGAGAACTGGGAAAAAAAAAAGAAGGGAAGGAGGGGTGGAATAAACCCACCCTGCGGACAGCCCCGGGCAGGACAAGAGGCAGCAGCCCCCGGGCAGGCAGAGGCTTTGTGGGGCTTTGCTGGGGTCAGTCAGGATGAGCCTTGACAGTTTGGGATGCTGTGGAGCAGCAGGGCGTCCCTAAGGGATGTGCCAGCACACCTGTGAGCCCAGAAAGCAGGAAAAATACAGTGATGCTGCACGGATCTGGCATCTGCCACAGCGGAGCACCTCTGGAGGTGGGAAGTGGAGTGAGCATCTCCCATTGTGGGAATTGGTGAGGGTTTGAGGGAAAAGCAATTCATTTCCCTGTGCTAAACACCACAGCAAGGAGAAAAAACCCCCTTCCCAATACACACCCAAACCCACAGGGATCAAAAACCTCTGGGATGGGCCACTTGAGGCACCCAAATGGGCAAGGAGGGGTTTTTGCAAACAAACCACACAGGTGTTAAGGGGAAATCCCAAGGGGATGTAGCTGCTTCTCTGCAGTGCCACAAAACCCAGGCCCAAACCTGCTGATGACCCTTGGGACGGGCTGAGCAGCACAGGGAGGGCACAAGCTGAGGGGTGTGAGGGGAAAAAAAAAAGCAAAATAATTCCTCCAACTCAATCAATCGCTCCAAAGGAAGCAGATGGGTTCCAGAGGAAGCAGCTGGGAAAAACCAGGAGGTTCCAGTGAGGATGAAGCATCACCAAGACCTGCTTCCCTCAGAGTTACAGGGACCTGGTATCCCCACATGTTTCCTTGGGAGCAGCCAATGCTTCAGGTCACGGCTGTGCCAGAGATTCTAGGGCTGCAAGGAGGGTCTTGTAGATGCTGCTCCCAAAAGGGATTTTCCAAAAAGAGCCTTGCAAAAGGGGTCTTGGGAAAAGGATCTTTGTGCCAAAAGGGGCCTTTTAAACGGGCTCCTCCAAAAAGACTCTGTGAAAAACACCGTGCAAAGGGGTTGGGTGCCTTTTCCAGGGATCAGAGTGCCCGGGCAGCGGGCAGTGATCCCAGGGGAGCACCCACAGATGCAAACAGCAGGGATAAAGATTATTTCATCCCAAAGTGATGATACCAGCAGGCTCCTGAAACACCTCCCAGCCTGGGGACTGGCTGCCTCCCCATCTGTGTGTGATTCCCGTGGGATATGCTCCACGTGGCAGGGGGGAGCTCGGGGTGCTCCAGAAGCAGCTCACGGCCAAACAGAGAGAAGGGGCTGTGGGTGACAAGAGCTGGCCACCTCCTGGGGCTGTTTAGTTGGGAAATTTGGCCAGGGAAAGCAGCAAATTTGGGGAAAAAACTGGAAAAAGCAGTGTGGTGGGAGGGAGCAGGGCTGGTCCCAGGGTACAGCCAGTGCTCCAGCACTCGGATTACTCCGGATTCACTGAATTCCCAAACTGCCCCCTGGAGACACAACGCCAGGAGAAGGCATTAGCTGGGAAACAGCAGGGAAACTCCAGCTCCTGGGAAAGGCAGCAGTGTTTGTCACCTCCCTGTCCCTGTGTCCCCACCTCTGGGCTCCTCGGCTTGCTTGGCGAGCTTGCGCAGGGCGGCGGCGAAGCTGGAGGAAGGTGCTGCCTGGACGGACAAAGTGCTGCTGGCGGCGGGGCTGCCATTGGGGACGATGGAGCCGTTCAGGGGGGACGGGGTCAGGGGGCTGACGGTGGCCGTGGTGCGGGTGGCCGTGGAGAGCATTCCTAGGGACGGCGACTTCGGCTCATGGCTCATGCCTGCCAAGGAGAGAGGCCGGGTTAGACAGGCGGAGGCGGGGTGCTCGAGCCCCTCCCTTCTCCTCGAGGTCGCCATCCCACCCCAAAAGGCAGCCCGAGTTCAGGTAGTGGGGGGGAAGCGTGTCCCGGCATGGCACAGCCCCACTGAAGGCCTGGAGAACGGGGCAGGAGCTCTGCAGGAATGGACAGGGTGTTTTGGGGGACACGGGGACTGCAGCGTCCTGGTGCAGGTGGTGGGGAGAGGTGCAGCGCCCTGACTGGCACGGTGCTGCCAAAACACAAAGCACCACTGCTGCATCCCCAACTGCCACCACTGCACCCCCAAATCCCAGCACTGCACCCCTAATTGTCACCACTGCACCCCCAAATCCAAGCCACTGCACACTCAAATCCCCACCACTGCACCCCTAAATCCCCAACACTGCATCCCTGGATTCCCAGCACTGCACTCGCAAATCCCCACCCCTGCACCCCCAAATCCCAGCCACTGCACCCCCAAATCCCAGCACTGGACCCCCAAATCCCAGCCACTGCACCCCTACATCCCCAACACTGCATCCCTGGATTCCCAGCACTGCACCCCCAAATCCCAACACTGCACACTCAAATTCCCACCCCTGCATCCCCAAATCCCACCATTGCACCCCTAAATCCCCAATATTGCATCCCTGGATTCCCAGCACTGCACGCACAAATCCCAGCACTGCACATTCAAATCCCCACCCCTGCACCCCCAAATCCCAGCCACTGCACCCCCAAATCCCAGCACTGCACACTCAAATCCCAGCCACTGCACCCCTAAATCCCCAACACTGCATCCCTGGATTCCCAGCACTGCACCCCCAAATCCCAGCCACTGCACCCTAAATCCCCAATATTGCATCCCTGGATTCCCAGCACTGCACCCCCAAATCCCAGCACTGCACACTCAAATCCCCACCCTGCACCCCCAAATCCCAGCCACTGCACCCCTAAATCCCCAATGCTGCATCCCTGGATTCCCAGCACTGCACCCCCAAATCCCAGCACTGCACACTCAAATCCCCACTATTGCACCCCTAAATCCCCAGTATTGCATCCCTGGATTCCCAGCACTGCACCCCCAAATTCCCACTGTTGCATCACCCCTGGATTAACGATATTTCATCCCTGGGTCTTCAGCATTGCACCCCCAAACCCCCAAAACTGCATCCCCGGATCCCCAGCACAGCAGCCCCAGCTCACCACATTTCACCTGCAGATCTTCACGCCCCAAATCCCCACCAGTGCCCCCCAAAGCACCGAGGTGCTACAGGGCACAGTGACCCCCAAAGCGAGGTTCAGGTGCCGAGCAGGAGGGTGCAGCCCTCCCCGAGTCCCCCCCCAGCTGTCACACCAATTGCTCCAGGGCTCTCCACCTCCCAAAACAGCAACTGCTGATGTCAGGGCCCTGAAAATAGACTTCACCGAGCAGCTTCATTAACACCAGCCTAAAATTAGCCCGGCTCCCAGGTGGGCAGGAGGTCGGGGGAGGGGGCGGGTCGTGGGGCAGCCCCCAACTCCCAGCAGGCCCGGAGGCAGCTCGGGGCACTGAACACCTGGAGCATCCACCGCAGAGGGCGGATGGAGCATCCCCGGAGCATCCCACGGCAGCGGATGGCCGGGGAGTGCCGCGGCAGCCGGGGGCGGGGGGGCACGGGGGGCACTCAGCGTTGATTAATCTTTGCCCCCCGGCCCCAGGAGAGGCGGCCGGCGCGGCGGCGCGCTCCCCTCTGCCCTCATTATACAAGCATTTATTAACTCCGGTGCTCTCAGCCATTGACTGCCGCCTTGTCGACACGCTCGGCTCATGTAAATTCATTACCAGAACAGCTGGGAAAGCCAACCCGCCACGCCAGCCTGGCCCCGGCACCCCCCCGGGCTCTGCGCTGGCACCCCCGGGCTCTGCTCCAACCCCGGGTGAGGGCTCGGTGCTCCCCCGAGCGCCTGCAGCACCAGGGACCCACGCACCATCCAAAGGGGACACGGCACTGCAGGCACAGCCAGTCTGCAGCTCCCGTGTGCCCAGGCACTGCCCCACATCCACCAGGCACTGCCCCACATCCACCAGGCACTGCCTGGCATCCCCCAGGCACAGCCCTGCTTCCCCAGGCACTGCCTGGCATCCTCCAGGCACAATCCTGCATTCCCCAGGCACTGCCTGGCATCCCCTTGGCACTGCCCCACATCCACCAGGCACAATCCTGCATCCCCAGGCACAGCCTGCATTCCCCAGGCACTGCCCCACATCTCCCAGGCACAATCCTGCATCCCAGGCAGCCCTGCATTCCCCAGGCACTGCCCCACATCTCCCAGGCACAATCCTGCATCCCCAGGCACTGCCTGGCATCCCCTTGGCACAGCCCTCCATTCCCCAGGCACAATCCTGCATCCCCAGGCACTGCCCCACATTTTCCAGGCACTGCCTGGCATCCTCCCAGCACTGCCCCACATCTCCAGGCACTGCCCCACATCCACCAGGCACAATCCTGCATCCCCAGGCACTGCCCAACATTCCCCAGGCACTGCCTGGCATCCTCCCAGCACTGCCCCACATCTCCCAGGCACTGCCCCACATCTCCCAGGCACTGCCCCACGTCCACCAGGCACAATCCTGCATCCCCAGGCACTGCCTGGCATCCCTTGGCACAGCCCTCCATTCCCCAGGCACAATCCTGCATCCCCAGGCACAGCCCTGCATCCTCCCAGCACTGCCCCACATCTCCCAGGCACTGCCCCACGTCCACCAGGCACTGCCTGGCATCCCTTGGCACAGCCCTACATTCCCCAGGCACAATCCTGCATCCCCAGGCACTGCCCAACATTCCCAGGCACTGCCTGGCATCCTCCAGCACTGCCCCACATCTCCCAGGCACTGCCCCACGTCCACCAGGCACTGCCTGACATCCCCTTAGCACAGCCCTGCATTCCCCAGGCACTGCCTGGCATCCCCTTGGCACAGCCCTGCATTCCCCAGGCACAATCCTGCATCCCAGGCACCGTCCCACATCTCCCAGGCACTGCCCCACATCTCCAGGCACTGCCCCACATCCACCAGGCACAATCCTGCATCCCCAGGCACTGCCTGGCATCCCCTTGGCACAGCCCTACATTCCCCAGGTACAATCCTGCATCCCCAGGCACTGCCTGGCATCCCCCAGGCACAGCCCTGCCCCCTCCCAGCACTGCCCCACAGCCTCCAGGCGCAGCCCCAAACACTTCCCAGCGCCCCCCCAGTCCCTCCCCACCCACCAACCCCGACACAACCCCCCCTCCAGCCCCATTCCAGGTCTGGGACGCTTTTCCACCCCCGCGGCGGGCTCAGCAGGCTGGCACCCGGGCACGGGGCTGGCGGCAGGGCACCACCCGTGTGATGCTCAGCTGATCCCCGCGGCCCCAAAGGCCTCCCGGCCAACTCATGATCCCGGCGGGATTTGCCAGGCCAGCCGGCAGCGGGTGAGCGGCGGGGCAGCGTGCGGGGAGCTCGCCTGCCCCCCGGGCCGGGCCGGGCCGAGCCGAGCCGAGCCGCTGCCCCAGCCGCGCTCCAAACCAGTTCTGCCGCTCCCCTCCCCGGTGATAAAATCGGCGTCTCCGCCCCGCCTGGGGCCCGAGCAGCGCCGCTCACCCGCCGTGCCCCCGCCGGCGCTGGCGTCCGTCTGTCCGGGCGTCCCTGGGCTGCTCCGCTGGGACGGCTGCCAGCTGGGGAAACTGATGCACGGCTGGGTGGGAGCATCCACACGGGGAGGGGTGGGATGTGAGGCTGCCTGCTGCATCCCCCCCATCCCTCCGGCATCCCATCACCGGCACGGCGTGGGTGCCGCTCACCCCTGCGGGTGGCTGGGGACGCCGTGACGCCCCACGGTGAGGTGGGGCTCCCCCCCCCCCCCCCAGCTCTGCCCCTCCTCCCCGGCTGCTTCTCCGTGCGGAAAAAACAGGTCAAGTGCGGTGCCTGGAGCAGCGCGGGGTCACGGCAGCGGTTGCCTCAGCAGGGCGGGGAGATGAAGCCCGGAACGGGACAGGCTGTCCCTCCGCTGTCCCCAGCCCCTGTGCGGGTACAGGGCTGGCACTCCCACGCACCTGGGGAACTGTACCCCACGCCCACCGAGGCAGGGGGGGCGCGCAGGACACCCGTGTCCCCGCTGGGGCCGTGTGCCACCCTGTCCCCGTCCCTCCCGCAGCCCGTGCCCGGGCACAGCAGCGCAGGGAGTGTCTGGCATTCCCGGTGCCCGCTGGCTGCCTGCCCGCGGGAGAGCAGGCCGGGGAGGAGGAGGAGGAGGAGGAGGAGGAGAGGGGATGGCAGGGTCACTGCCACGCTCCCCACGCCCCTCCCTGCGCCGCTCCTTCCCCGCCGTGGGGCTGGCATCTCCCCACAGCCCCGACTCCCGGAGCGGCGCTCCCGAGCCCCCCCCCCCGCCCCAAACCCCCGCATCCCCGGCTCGGGGCTGGGAGCCGGGAGCTGGGAGCGTGCCATCTTCTCTCCATCTGCTCCTGATGATGCTGGCGGGTTTTTTGGCAGCGGGAGCCTCCTCCGGCAGCGAGAGCAGAACCAGTCTGGCTGCCTGGTGGGGCTGGAGACAAATAAAACCCCTTGGCAGGCGCCGCGGGCGGGCAGGAGCGGGCAGCGAGGGGCAGGGATGGGCTCCCAGCACCCTGAAATCCCTGGGCGCGGGGTTCTGCCGTCGGGAAAGGGAGAATGGGCAGGTTTTAGCACCTCGGCTCCCGCCTGCCCCCTTCCCAGCACCTTGAAAGGCCTCTAATGAGCGTGGAGTGCCCTTGGGAGCAGATTGCCATTGAACTCGACCTGCACCAGCCGCCCGCTCTTACAGCAGCTATTTTTGAGCTGCCGGGCTCCCAAGTGCTGGAACTAATAATTTATTACCAAATACGATCAGGCAGCAGCTCCCAGCCCCTGGCAAATGGAGCGGAAAAAAAACCCAGTGCGGCGGGAGGGCCGAGGGAGCGGGGAGAGAGGAGCATCCCGCATCCCGCATCCCGCATCCCCCTCCCCCGGGATGGATCCGCAGCCGGGATGGATCCGCACGGAGCCCACCTGGCCAAGCCCTCGGGAAGGCTCCACCGAGCTCAGCGCTGACGGTTCCCCAAGGGATTTGGGGTGATGAGGTTCCCCCTCAGCCTTTCCCCCCTCTCTCTCTGTCTCTCTCTCTCTCTCTCAGCGCCTCTGCTCCCTCTCGGAGCCGCATCCAGCTGCACGCTCCAAGCGGGAACAGCTGCTCCGCACGGATTTTCAATGCTAATGGCCTCGCGTTTGTCAGCCCCCCGCCTCCTTCCCTCTGCCGGAGTGCAGCGGGCAGAGCCCCCAGGATGGAGGGCAAGGGGCCAGGGCCAGCGCGGGCACATCGCTGTCACACAGCCTGTCACCCCCTCGGGCAGGGGGCAGGCCATCCTCTCCCGGTGATGCCCTGCCGAGCAGCCAGCACGTTTTCCACCCCTCATTAACGCAGCCCCGCCGCCGCACCTCCAGCACGCTCCGTTAATGAATTAATTGATCGATCGCAGCCCGCGCTCCTGCCCGCCCAGCACGCAGCTGAAAACGAAGGGAGCTGGCAGGGCTCGGTGTCCCCAAGTGTCCCCAGGTGCAGAGAGACGCAGGCACAGCCTCTCCAACCTGAGGGTGCTCACAGCAGAGCCCAGGGGCCATCCTGGGGACATCCCCCTTCCCTTGGAGGGGCCTGGGTGGGCTCCCCGTCCTGAGGAGCACCTTGGTGGGACATCCCCCCTTCCCTTGGAGGAGCACCTGCGGGGGTGGTGGACATCCCCCTTCCTCAGAGGGGCCTGGGTGGGCTCCCCGTGCTGAGGAGCACCTTGGTGGGACATCCCCCTTCCCTCAGAGGGGCCTGGGTGGGCTCCCCGTGGTGAGGAACACCTTGGTGGGACATCCCCCTTCCCTGGGACATCTCCCCCCTCGGAGGGGCCTGGGTGGGCTCCCCATGGTGAGGAGCACCTTGGTGGGACATCCCCCATTCCCTCAGAGGGGCCTGGGTGGGCTCCCCGTGCTGAGAGGGGCCTGGGTGGGACATCCCCCTTCCCTTGGAGGAGCACCTTGGGGTGGGACATCCCCCCCTTCCCCTGGGGGGCTCCCCGTGGTGAGGAGCACCTTGGTGGGGAAGGGTGGGATTTGGAGCTGCCCCTGGCACCGAGCCCCAGCACTGTCACCCGGCTGGGCCTCCATCGATCACTCCTCCACGGCCCATTGATCTGGCAAACGACAACAAGCAGACTAATGAGAGCTCGTTTGGAGGGCGCAGCGCTGGGGATGGAGCCGTGCCGGGAGGTTTCTCTCCCTTCCCGGCCTCCCAAGCCACCCTGGGGGCCTTTTCTGCCCTCAGGAAATCAAACAGGGGAAGATTTACTCCAAAGCAACTTTCTATTTCCCCCTGTTTCTGCCCTGTTTGGAAGCTGGGAGCTTGGAAAATCAAGCTCCTGCACCCCAAGGGTGTGCTGGGCCCTGAACTCCTCTCTGCAGCTGAAGGTTGGGTTGGCAGCTCCTCTTGGCTCCTGATGCCCAGATCCGAGTGGCAGCTGTCTGCTGAGGGTGCCCTCTGCTTTGGGGAAGTGGGGTACAGCCCTCAGCCCTTCACACCGGGGTCTGCTGGGGCTCTGGGGCTTTGTGGGGCCTGGGCACCCCATGGGGCTGCCAGGCATCACCTGGGGGAGACTGGGCATTGCACTGGATATGGGAATTGGCTGGGGGAGACTGGGCATTGCACTGGGATACTGGAAATGGCTGGGGAGAGACTGGGCATTGCACTGGGATACTGGGAATTGGTGAGAGAGACTGGGCATTGCACTGGATACTGGGAATTGCCTGGGAGAGACTGGGCATTGCATTGGGTACTGGGAATAACTGGGAGAGACTGGGCATTGCACTGGGGTGCTGGGAATTGGGGGAGAGACTGGGCATTGCACTGGGGTACTGGGAATTGCCTGGAGAGACTGGGCATTGCACTGGGGTACTGGGAATTGCCTGGAGGAGACTGGGCATTGCACTGGGGTACTGGAATTGCCTGGGGGAGACTGGGCATTGCACTGGGGTACTGGGAATTGCCTGGGGGAGACTGGGCATTGCACTGGGGTACTGGGAATTGCTGGAGGAGATGGGCATTGCACTGGGATACTGGGAATTGCCTGGGGAGACTGGGCATTGCACTGGGATACTGGGATTGGCTGAGGAGACTGGGCATTGCACTGGGGTGCTGGGATTGCTGGGCATTGCACTGGGATAGTGGGAATTGCCTGGAGAAATTGGGTATTGCACTGGGATGCTGGGAATTGGCTGGGGGAGACTGGGCATTGCACTGGGGTACTGGGAATTGCCTGGGAGAGCTGGGCATTGCACTGGGGTACTGGGAATTGCCTGGGAGAGACTGGACATTGCACTGGGATACTGGGAATTGCCTGGGAGAGAATTGGGAATTGCACTGGGATGCTGGGAATTGCCTGGGAGAGATTTGGGAATCGCACTGGGTTCTGGGAATTGCCTGGAGGAGACTGGGCATTGCACTGGGATACTGGGAATTGCCTGGGAGAACTGGGCATTGCACTGGGGTGTGGGAATTGCCTGGGGGAGACTGGGCATTGCACTGGGGTACTGGAAATTGGCTGGAGAGACTGGGCATTGCACTGGGGTACTGGGAATTGCCTGGGAGAGACTGGGCATTGCACTGGGGTACTGGGAATTAACTGAGAGAGACTGGGCATTGCACTGGGGTGCTGGGAATTGGCTGGGAGAGACTGGGCATTGCACTGGGGTACTGGGAATTGCCTGGAGGAGACTGGGCATTGCACTGGGGTACTGGGAATTGCCTGGAGGAGACTGGGCATTGCACTGGGGTACTGGGAATTGCCTGGGGGAGACTGGGCATTGCACTGGGGTACTGGGAATTGCCTGGGGGAGACTGGGCATTGCACTGGGGTACTGGGAATTGCCTGGAGGAGATTGGGCATTGCACTGGGATACTGGGAATTGCCTGGGGAGACTGGGCATTGCACTGGGATAGTGGGAATTGGCTGAGAGAGACTGGGCATTGCACTGGGGTGGGGGAATTGCCTGGGATTGCACTGGATACTGGGAATTGCCTGGGGGAGACTGGGCATTGCACTGGGATACTGGGAATTACCTGGGGGAGACTGGGCATTGCACTGGGGTGCTGGGAATTGGCTGGGAGAGACTGGGCATTGCACTGGGGTACTGGGAATTGCCTGGAGAGACTGGGCATTGCACTGGTGATATGGCATTGCCTGGGAGAACTGGGCATTGCACTGGGATGCTGGGAATTGCCATGGGGGATTTGGGAATCGCACTGAGGTACTGGGGGAATTATCTAAGGAGACTGGGCATTGCACTGGGATATGGGCATAACTAGAGGAGACTGGGCATTGCACTGGGGTGCTGGGACTGCCTGGGGGAGACTGGGCATTGCACTGGGCGGGGTACTGGGAACTGCTGGGGGAGCACTGGGCATTGCACTGGGATGCTGGGTTGGTCTGATGAGCTGGCACTGCATGACGGCACTGCGAGGCACTGCTTGGTGCACTGGCATTTAACAGCCCACTGGGCATCCCACTGCGAGGGCATCTGGAGGCGCACTGGGCACTTCCATCCCCAGAGCTGCTGAAGGGCAGCACTGGGCATTCCAGGCACTGCAAGCTGCACTGCAGGGGCACTGGGCATTCCAGGCACTGTAGGGCACTGCAGGGTGGCACTGGCCATCCCAGAGCTGGCTGAAGGTGGCACTGGGCATTCCCAGGCACTGCAGGGCGGCAGGGGCATCCCACAGGGCGCATTCCCAGGCCACTCCAGGGCATGCAGGGTGGCACTGGCCATCCCCAGAGCTGCTGAAGGTGGCACTGGGCATTCCCAGGCACTGCAGGGCGGCACTGGGCATCCCACAGAGCTGCTGAAGGTGGCACTGGGCATTCCCAGGCACTGCAGGGTGGCACTGGGCATTCCCAGGCACTGCAGGGCAGCACTGGCCATCCCCAGAGGCTGCTGAAGGCAGCACTGGGCATTCCCAGGTGCCCCGGGACACAGCAGGGTGGCACTGGGCAGTCCCAGTCACTGCAGGGCAGCACTGGCCATCCCCCAGAGCCACCTGGGTGGGAGCCAGGGGTCACAGGGCGCTGCCAAACTGGCAGGGCACCACCAGCCACGAGAGCAGGCCCTGCCTGGCCCCCGGGCTGCCCTCCCGTGCCCACATCCCCGTGCCCCCGTGTCCCCACGGCCCCAGGCTGGCGCAGGCGCGTGCAGCGGCGGCGCATTGTTTTGGGCCAGGCAGGACGCCTTGCCCAGCAGATGGCAGGTATAACAAAGCAGCTTGCTGCGGCCAAGCCAATTATTTATCTAATTATGATTTACCACTTAACCACATGATCTTTCTGCAGAGTTGTAGGCAATTTAAAAACCGGGGGTGATTATGTGGATTATGCAAATCGGCTGGAGCCCAGCGAATAAAATTGGAGATTAGGGTTTTCACGCAGGCTGGATCTGCACGGGGGCAGGCCCTGGAGGGGCAGGGGCAGGGTCAAGGGGGGCTGCAGGGAGGGCCAGGGGGCTGCAGGCAGGGGTGGGGAGCCAGCGCTCTGACAAGCAAAGGGGCTGCAGGACACAGCTTCCAGGACAAGGGAGCAGATGCCTCGTGCCACACCCCCTGCAGCACTGGGGCCACGGCCAAAAAAACTGCCCCTGTGCAGGGGGTGGGTGCCCTCGGGGGGACCCCCAGGGCTGGTGGGCGACTCTGGGTTGGGGTGACTCTGGTGCTGGCACCAGGGACTCCCCAAAGAGCAGAGAGGGGGCTCCACAGCGCAGCCCCCACCCCAACGGGGGGCAGCTCAGGCCAGGCTTCGGGGGCAATTATCAACAGGTTACTAACGAGAGGTGTGAATAACGGGCACCACCGAGGGGCATCGATAAGGAGTATTAATCAGCGGCATTTATAAGGGGTATTAATCAGCGCATTAATAACGCCGCCTGGCAGATTACGCCGCCCGCCCGGCTTGATATGAGATTTATGGCCGGCGTGAAGTCCGGAAATACAGGGGCATTAATGGTAATTCCTCGTGCCCTAGCAAAGGTCACAGGCAATCTCCATCAATCCCGCTGCAGAGCCGGGGCTCTGGGCAGGATGGGAGCCCCCCTGTCACCCCCGGGATCCCCCAGGTTCTGGCGGTGCAGAGAGCCCAGCACGGGCCAGATTCTTTCTTGGGATAAGGAATTATCCCTGGGAAACAGGGAATTGGCTGTGTGGGTTTTCATTTTCCCACGCCAGCGCCGTCTGCTCCCGTCAGTGCCCCACGCACCCAGCTTGGAGCTGCCAGATGTTGTGGAGGTCTTGGGAAGATCTCTCCAAGCCTGGGAGCACCTGCAGTGTCACCAGGGCCAGCTTGAGGGGTGTTTCCCTTTTTATGGAGCTCCACGAGAAAATGAGGAAGGTTTCAAGGAGCAGAGATGTCCCCAGAGCCAGATCTGCTGGGGACACGCTGCCAGCACTGGTGGGACAAATCCAGCACGTTCCTCACCGCAAGGAAGATCAACCAAAACCCCAGCAAGGGGAGCAGACCCTCTTCTCTCCCCCAGGCTGGGATTTAGGGTGATTAACACCAGCGATCCCACGTGCTGCTGCTGGGAAGGCCGGCCCGTGCCCCCCGTGAGCAGCATCCCTTCCCTCCCCGCCGGCAGTAATCCTCAGCCTTTCCAGCAAATTATTAAAATTCACTTATATTTAATCTGCCTGCTGGAATTAATTGAATTTTTACGCTCGGCAAATGTCAGTGGGTGCACGCTGCCTCCCAACGGGTACCCGGGCTGCAGGTGCAGCGGGCACAGCCCGCGGCTCTCCGGGGATAAATCCCACCCCGGGGCAGGGGGACAGGGAAGGGCAGTGGGATGCCAGCACCCTCCTCCCAGCTCCGCAGGAATGCTCAGTAACTCCCCGTGCAGGGAGGTTTCCCCAAATCCCTCGGGATTCCCGCTGTGGTGGCCTCGGAGGGGACACGGAGAGCCCCCCTCCCCTCTCTCTCCCTTCCGGAGATGCCAGCGCCCTGCCTGGCACTGTGGTGGCCCCTCCGGGTGATGAGAGCCTTCCTCCCCTCCCCATCCTCCTCCTCCCAGCAAATTGCCAAAGCGTTTTAATTTGCCCGCTGGAAGGCCGAGGGGAAAGAGCCTCTCTTTTGCCGGTAATAAGCCCTCCAGACAAAGGCGGGATGAGCCAATTCAGCAAAGGGGGAAGGGTCCGGGCCCGCTCCGGAGCGGTGCCAGGAGCCTCGGGGAAGCGAGAGATCCCCTCCTCGCCAGCTCTGGAGGGCGGGACACTCCCCCAGGATGACCCCGGGCTGATCCCGAGCTCCTGGGATGGCACACACCAGCCACAGGGCGCTGGGGACACTGCAGCCCCCCAAAGTGACACCAAATCCCGACCCCACTCGCTGTCACCTCCCCCCGGGAACAGCCCCGTCCCTGCTCGGGGATGCTCCTCTCCTCACCCACCGGGATGGAGAATTCACGGTCCTGCGTGAACAGGAGCCCACGGGGGGACCCCCGGCGGGGCAACTTCCAAAACTTGACTGGCGCTTGCCTCCCCTCTCCACCGCCCGGCCGGGATTATCATAAATTAAGACGTAATTACTCCATGGAAATTTACAGCACAAAGCTGCGGCGCTAACAAGTGTGTTCGGCGGCACCGGGGGGAGACACAAAGCGCTATTGTCTGGCGGGCGCCAAAAAAAAAAAGCTGCTCTGCCCCCCCCAAAAAAACCCGCACATCCCCGGGCACGGGGATGAGGGTGAGGATGGCGGTGGCAGCGCAGGGAAGAGCGGGTTTGTCCAAAAGGAGGGTGCCCAGCAGGGAGGGGTGGGTGAAGGGTGATGGGTGCCCTCCAGGCAGGTGCCACCCGGCAAGGACATCTCCTTTATCCCCCTCGAGCAACTCTCAGCTCCCAACCATGGGCGCTGCACCCAGCAAAACCCCCCCAAAACCAACTCCGGCACGCACGGGGTTAAAATTAAACCCCCCTGGGGACCTGCGAGGGGAGGGGGGGGACACACATGGGGACCGGTGCCAGTGCTGGCTGTGTGTGTGTCCCCCCCTCCCGGTGCTGCCACATTCCCCCAGCTGTCACACGCATTAAAAAATAATAATCATCAACGTGGCAAAGAGAGAGAGAGAGAGAGAGAGAAAAAAAAAAAAATAAAACAGCCAACAACCGAACCCAACAAAACAGCGCGAAAAAAAAAAAAAAAATTCAGGCGGCTAAAACAAATCCAGCAATAAAGGAGCTGGGATCCTCGGGAAAGCTGGCTGTGCAATTAAGCAGTTTTCTGCTGTACGCCGATAATCACCTAATTATACTATTAATGACAGTTCAACCTGCTCGGAAATAAAAGGACATTCTTCCATAACAGGATGCCAGCTGTTTGTTACAGATGTCAAACATCTTTAAAGCATTATTATTAAAAGAAGGGGGGAAAAGGAGGAAGCTTCGGGGATGCTGAAGCACAAGCCGTCTTTTTTCCCCCTCAAAGCATCTTGCGAGGGACGAGGGCGGGGGTGGATATTCCGGGAGAATAATCTGTCAGAGGGGTTGTTTTTTTTTTTTTTTTTTTCGGCGGGGGTCGACGTTTTTGGAGCCATAAATCCCCCCACGTCGGGGCTGGCGGCGAGAGGCGCCTGGGTTTAATTAAGCGGGAAATAAAAGTTAAAAATCAGCCATAAAAAAAAATTCCGAGGGAGGGGAATGGATGCTCCCTGCCCGCCAGGCGCTCGGGGCAGGGCTGGCCCCGCTCCCCCCTCTCCGCGGGTGCCCGCACACGTGCCGCGGTTGCCGTGCCAAGGAGCATCCCGGCAGGTGCCCAGAGCCGCTGCCAAGGCGAGGGGAGAAAGGGGGGGACACGGCGCGGAGAAAAGGCAGCACCTGCTCCCCCCGACAGCCCCGCGCTGCCTGCGGAGGTGCGGAGGTGAGCGGCTCCCCCGGTGCGCCGGTGCCAGGAGAGGCGGGGATGGACCCTGGGAGGGCGGCAGGGCTGCCCCGAATCGCCAGGCGAATTCCCGCCGCGGTGATGCCATCTCTGCCCCACGGCACAGCCCCTCCCCGGGGTGCCCACCCACACCGCCGCGCCGGTGTCACCCACCCAGACACCCGGCTTTGCACCCTGCCCTATATAGCTGCCGGCAAATCTGCCCGTGAAACCATCGGGGAGCAGGTTTAGCCTGGGAATAAAGAGATTACAGGAGGAGAGGGGGGTGAGAAAGGAAGGAGGAAGGGAAAAAAAAGGGGTGCCCGGGAATTATTCACCCCCCTCCCCGCTGTGCTGATACCCCAGGTGCCTGCAGGGCCATGGCAGGAGCAGGACGGCGCAGAAAGGCCATTTCGGGGGTGCCCCCACCCACCCACTCAGAGCTGGGGGGCTGTGATGGAGCCCCCTCCCCAGGCCGGGACCCCCTTGCCCCTTGGCACACGCCGGGCTGGCACCGGGCCCCACTTGCCAGACAGGATCCAGCAGGAAAAAACCATCTGGGAAGCGTCCCCCCCCCGCTCCCGAGCTCCGAGCAATGCCCCCAGCCCCCCCCCTCTTCCCCTGGCTTCCCTCTTCCCCCCCTCCTCTCCTCAAACCATCACGGGGAAGCTGGAAAGTGGTTGACATGGTTGCCATGGCGACCGAATTTAGGACTGGCGAGAGGGAGGAGGAGGAGGAAGATGGTGGGGTGGGCAAGGGAGGAAGGCAGGAGGACTTCCCGGCACCCCAACACAGCCTGGAACCCCCCGGCACCACCCAGCCCCTCCCTCGGCACCCCACCAACACCTCCCCGACCCCACACCCGCGAGGATGAGGAAGGGTATCCCCAAACCAAGATGCCAGGAGCGGGGCTCAGCCCCCCAGCACCCCAAAGCCAGCCTGGGGGCGGCTGCGCCCGCCCAGCGCTGCCGGGAGCCGCCGGTGGGTGACTCACAGCCCGCCGAGCCGGGCGGGTGTTTACGCGGCATCACCCGGCTCCTTCCATCTGCTTTGATCCCGGGGCTAAATATTCCCGGCCCGGCACAAAAATAGGAACCGCTTGGGAAGGTCCTGAGTCAGCAGCATCCGCTGCCGGCACCCACCCGCCGTCCTTCCCCGGCACGCCGGGGGAGCCCCCGGGGCACCCGGGGGGTGTGCCAGATTTGGGGAGGCTCGCGGGGAGGGGGAGCCCCCCCAAAAAGCTGTGTGCATCCAGGTGCCACCCCGCTGCCTGCTGGAGCAAAGAGCCAGGCCCTCCGGGGATGCTCTGTGTGTCCCCGAGGGGTGCTGCTGTCCCCAAAGGAGGGGTGGTGTCCCCCGAGGGGGCAGAGGGTGACAGCTGCACCCAGGGGATCTCAGGGAGGATCAGGGAGCAGCAGGGAATGGGTCCCTGCCCTGTCTGTCCCCGGCTCTCAGGGACAGCTTGGTGGCAGAGTCCCCACAGTGTCCCCTGCTGAGACATGGCACAAACCCTGGTGACCAGGAGCAGAGGGCACACAGTGACAAGACAGCCACCGGTGAGCAGAGAGACAGAGGGGACAGGAGCACTGGGGAGGTGACCAGAGGGGTACGAGGGGACAGCATTGGTGACAACAGGGACAGTGACCAGAGGGATATGGGGGACAGAAGAATTGGTGACCAGAGGGATACAGGGAACAGGAGCATCAGTGACAACAGGGACAGTGACCAGAGGGATACAGGGAACAGGAGGATTGGTGACCAGAGGGATACAGGGACACAACAGGAGCATCAGTGACAAGAGGGGACAGCAGCATCGGTGACCAGAGGGGCTGAGGGGACACAGAGGAGCCGCCAGGATCCCGGGCCAGCCATGCTCGGGGGAACAAGCCACCAAGGAGCGTGTGACACGGGCCACGGCCAGGCAGCCCCTGAGGCGGTGACAGTCCCCAGCAGGACTCGCGCCGCTGAGTCACCGCCACCAGCCCCGCGCTGCTGAGAGCCCCGCCAGCCCGGGGCGGGGTGGGGGGGAAGGTCCCCGGCTCCATCTGCTCCCACCCGACCTGGCCCACCGGCATCTCCCGACGCCCGGCAGCTGCCGCCAGCGATCCCGCTGCGTGCCAGCGCCTCGAGCATCACTCCCCCCTAATTGCTTTAAACCTCGCAGCCTGACACTTCCATGTTCCTCCCCGGCTCGCTTTTCTCCTCCCGCTTTTATTATTCCCCCTCCTCCGAGGCGGTGGAGGGGGGGGGAAGCCGGCCGGAGCAGGGTTTTCCAGGGCGCAGGAATGAGTGCAAGCAGCCACAAAAAACCAGAAGTTTCACGCAACAGGAGCTGCCGCCGGGAACCCCGGCTCGACCGGCGCGTGCTAAATATGGAATTTAAGGGAGGGGAATTAAAAAAAAAAAAAAAAAAAAAAAAAAAAAAAGCCAACCCCAAACCCGTCTCCCTGCACCTGCAGCCCTCGGAGGGGTCCCCGCTGCAAGGGAAGGGCTCCGAGGCTGGGCAGAGGAGGAGGGCGAGGAGATGGCGTTTGGGGGAGCACGGGGAGCGGGACCCCCGCAGGCGGCACGGAGGGGGGAGCGGGGTGGGGCGCTCAGGGTGCCGGAGGAAAGAAAGCGGGTCACACCCGCGTCCCCAGCGTGGCACGGGGATGTCACGGCGCAATCCCACCCAGAGCAGGGGGACCCCCCCCCCCAGCTCGACCCCGGTGCCCCCTCGGCCGCCCTGCCCGGCCCGGCCTTGCTGCGCTGGGGCGCAGGCGCTGGCTCCGGTGAGAAGGGCCAGATGCCAAAGCCATTTCCTGAAACAAACAACCACCGCGGGGGGGAACGGCCACGCGTGGGCACCCAGCCCCCGACAGGGCCCTGCCGGCTGCTCCCCAGCTCCGGGAGAGCCTGCAGCCCCGAGCCCGCAGCCCCGAAAGCGCCTCGAGGGCACGGCCGGGGCTGCCAGCCCGAGGCTGCACCCCGAGATCGCACCCGGAGATCGCAGCCCGAGCGTGCCGAGTCAACACCCCGAACACGCACCCCACAGCACCCCCAGACCCACCCTGGAGCACCCCAAAGTGCTCACCCTGAGCACACACCCAGCACGCACCCAACAGCACCCCAGACCCACCCTGGAGCACCCCAAAGCGCTGACCCCGAGCACACACCCTGCACGCACCCCACAGCACCCCCAGACCCACCCTGGAGCACCCCAAAGTGCCCTCACAGCGCTGACCCCGAGCAACCACACACCCCACAGCACCCCCAGACCCACCCTGGAGCACCCCAAAGCGCCCTCACACGCTGACCCTGCACACACCCCACAGCACACCCAGCACCCACCACCTGGAGCACCCCAAAGCGCTGACCCGAGCACACACCCTGCACGCACCCCACAGCACCCCCAGACCCACCCTGGAGCACCCCAAAACGCTGACCCCGAGCACACCCCCACAGCCCCGCCGAGGCTCCCCAAACCCCCCGGGGGGACCCCTCCCGTCCGGCTGCCGCGGGGGCCGGAGCAGCCGCCTGGGGTGCCACAGCAAACTTCGGTGCCCCAAATCCCCCCCTGGGCTGGCGGCGGCGAGGCCGGCACCCCAAAAACACGGCGCATCCCGCGTTTCTCCCCATCCCACCCCGGCCAGAACGCCCCCGGCTCCTCGGGGAGAGGGAGAAACCCCCCCCCCGGGGTGAGGGAGTGGCAGCAGGGAGAGGAGAGGGGGATCCAAGCACCCCGAAACGCTGCAGTGCCGTGCCAGGGCTCTCTGCTCCCCCCTTTTCCCTCCACCCCGAAAGCTTTTATAAGAAAGTAAGTTCACCCCCAAATCGCCCTTTGGCTGCCGCTGGCTGGGGAGGACAAAGGGGAATTGGGGGGAACCCCGGGGGGAGACCCGGAGTTGGAGGGGGAGAGGGAGAGCAGAGGGCTGGCGGCAGCATCGCTCGGTGCCTTACCTGGTAAGTAATAGAGAGGTGGTTTCAACCCAAACATGATTTATGTTACAGTTCCATTGCAGCCAGGGAGAGAGAAAAAAAAAAAATTTTTCAAAAATAAAAATAAAAGAGCCAACGTGAGGAGGATGTGTCAGGAAGCAAGAAAAAAAAAAAAAAAAAAAAGGGGAAAAAAAAAAAGGAAAAAAAAAAAAAAAAAGAAAAAACCCAAAAATTAGCACCAAGCCACACGGAGGGGGTTGGAAAAATAAACCAGAGGCGAAAAAATACGGCGGAGCGGGGAGGAGGAGAAGGAGGAGGAGGGGAGGAGGAGGAGGAGGAGGAGCGGGGGGAAATCAAGTGCGTGGGGGGGGAGGAGGAAAAAAAAAATTGAAATAGCAGCGAGCCCAGGGCGCCGGCGGAGGGTGGCGGTGGCGGCTGTCACCGGCGGGGCCAGGGCAGGAGCCTGGCTGCCACGCGTGACGCCTTCCCGGGGGTTTTCTGCCAACCGCAGGCACACAAAAAGCCAGCGACGACGAGGAGGAGGAGGAGGAGGAGGATGAAGAGGCGGTGGGACCCTCGGCGGCGGGGAACGCACCCCCCCTGAGCAGTGCAGTGGGGAGGGTGCTGGGGGCGTGGGGCGGGTGACCCACGCGGGGGGGGGTGGGGGGGGGGTTGCGAGCCGGTGTCCGTCCGTCCGTCCGTCCGTCCGTCCGTGCGGCCGGCAAACCCCCGTCTCCGCGGGCTGCGCCAAGGCGGGCGAGCAGGCTTGCCCCTCGATCAATTTTCATGCAAGGATCATTATCGGTAAATTGGAAATCTGGCTCCTTGACAGCAGATTTGTCTCCCCTAATGACGGGGAGCGGGGCAGGAGGGCGGCCGGCAGCTGCTCGGCCCCGGCACCCTCCGCCCACCGCCCGCGTCCCCCGGGGCTCCAGCCCTTTGGCCCCGGCGGTTTCGGGGGGAGGGGGGTGAACCCCCGGGGCGCCCCGGGGAGCAGCCTCCTTCCCCCTCCTCACCCCCCCACCCCGCTCCTCCTCCTCGCCTACAGACAGAATAATTTTAAATTTTTTTCTTTCTTGCCTTTTTTTTTTTTTTTTTTCTGTTTTCAAACAGCTGCCGATGCGGCGGGCGGCGGCGGGGTTGGGGGGGGGGGGGGAAGAGAGAGAGATGTAAAATAAAAATAGGAAACCGAGCCCCCCCCAGTCGCTTCAGGAGGGAAAATTAGGAAATAAAACAATAAATAACCCAACTTTCCTGCCTGCCGGGAGCTGCCTGCTGCTTCACAAAAGGCAGGCGAGCCAAGCCGCCTGCCCAACCCCGCGCGGAGGGGCTGGGGGTGAGCTCCCCCCACACACCCCCCCCCCCAAAAAAAAAAAAAATCCCCTCTGAGCCCCTAAATCCCCCCCACGCCGGCCTCGCCGGGTGTCGGGGGCTGTAATGAGCCGCCCGATAGGATCTCCCCCATCCCTCTCCGCCGCTGCATTAGCAGATCCGGGAAGACATGCTCGCAGGCAAATAGGGCTAATAAATGCTATTACGGGAGCGCGAGGGAGGCTGGAGATCCTGGCTGCACCATAGTAACCAGGGCCCGGCTTAATTTGCTTTAAGCAAACGATCAAGCCGAGGCGGGGTGGAGAAAGGAGGGGACGGGGTGGAGGTTGGAGGGGTGGAAAAGGAGAGGGGGGGGGAGCGTCTCTGGCTCCGGGCACGCGCTTCCAGCGGGAGCGCGCTTCGCGCGGGGCGCGCGCCCTCCCCCCCCCCACCCATCCCTCAGCGTTACCTCCCCCCCCCGCCCCTCGCAGCGCGCCCCCGCCCAGCTCCGTCCTTCTCTTCCAAACTGGTTTTAACACCAAAGTTCACCGGGGCGACGTTGTGATATCTCGCCCCTGCAAGAGAAGCCACATCCTGTATGATAATGGCCAGCCCGTTCCAGCGGCTTAAAGACACAGAGGCCATTCCCAGGAGGCCACTGCCCGCAGCGCAGCGCGGGGACAGGGGGCACCCAGGTCACGGTGTCACCCCAAAGCCGT